>JAQFVV010012756.1:454731-621528 GCA_028023455.1 Epiperipatus broadwayi | reverse complement strand
TCTTCCTATAAACTTAATTAGTATTGTAGACCTGAATTAAGTTTATAGTTCAATATCAGCAGGGTTTTGCATTAGAGTTAAAAATAATTATGCTTATCAAATGTGTTTTACATTTAAATATTTTGTTTTAAATAAATTTCATTCTATTAATAAAAATTGCTTAACCTATTAGTCAAACATATATATACATCTAGCGTATATATATGAGTTAATGCAAAATTCTGCTGAAATAAAATGCTTATTCTACTATAAAAAAATAATAATATATTGTTAAAATTTTGTTAAAATATTTAGTATGATTTGATTTTGAGATAAGCCTGCCTACATTTTCTAAAAGAATGTATAGTTTTAATGAGTGAGCCATTCAAGTGTAATTAAAGATGGCCTTCTCTTTCTTTCTTTTTAATTAAGAGAATTCAAACTTTGAAGTAAGAAAGTTAGAGTAAAAAAGTTAAAGTTATTTTTAGAAAGTGTTGCTTTGAAACAAAGGAGCATGGGGGGGCTTATCAAGATCTCAGATCATACAAACAATAGAAGGTAGCTGACAGAGAGGGTATAAATAGAAGTGAGAACAAAAGACTAGATTATTCAGATTTTTCTTTTTGAAGAATTCACATTATTCAGATTTTTCCTTTTGAAGGATTCAGTTGATTCTGATTTTCCTTGTGAAGGTGATTCTTTCAGAGTTCGCTATTGCAAGATTGATTCAGATTTTGCTATTGCAAGGTGCATTCAGATTTCTCTTAGGAGAACTCTGTCAGATTTTGTTCGTGATTTTATTCCCAAAAGTCTACAACTGTTGTCTACAAATCATGAAGAAGTTTGAACCTGCTCAAGCTAAAAATCATATAAGTTTGATAGATTCTACTATGCTCGGCTAGGCAAATAAATAGCTTTGCCTATCGCCGAGGTTCCGGAATACCATTCAAAATGCCTTAATATCCACTCAATAATCATCTGAACTCTGTGCCGTGTCTGGAGAACTTTTCGTAAAACCATACTACATATTTTCATTGTCCGGACAACTACATCTCGACGGTCGGATCAAGCCACGAACGCCGTAGGGAACATGACCAAGGAAAAAGGACGGTAAACGTCTCTCCTCTCTTGAACTATTTCTTATGCTACCTTTTGTTCATTTTTTTCTAATTGCTTCAGTGAATTTATATGTATTTGCTATGTAACCATTTTATTAGACTAACCTTAAATATATATATATTGTGTGATCATCTATCTATATTTAACCTTTTTCCCTTCGCTATTCTTCCTTACTAACCTGTGTAAATATTTAGTATTCCATTGCGGTTGAGTTAATAGTTAATTTTTGTTCATTTAAAATCTCTTTCCAGTTTTATTTATGTTTGTTAATTAAATACGAATCATTTTCTTTTGTGTGCCAACTTGATATCTTTGATAACGCCTCTTTTGTCCGCCATTAGCTTTACGTATATCTGATTTAACTATATACGTTTTAAATAATTTTTAAACCCCTGTTTGTAGCGCAAAGCAATTAGGAAATGCTTGCGAAAGATTTTTTTTTTCATACGTTATCGAGAAGATCGAGTTGACAATTTTTAATAAAATTGGGAAGGAAAGATTTAGACCGCAAACCTATTAATCTGTTTTGATTGTCTAATTAGTTTGTTTCAGTAATTTAGGGGAATAGCGGAGGCCATTATATCATTAGTCATATTAGTAAAGTCATTAATTAAACATGATTTAACTATAAAAAGCTTGAGTTTCTTAATTATATTAAATGCTTTATTTTTACTTTTCCATGATCCAGGCACGCATAACGCAAAACACATTTCTTAGTACTTTTGCACATTTAACTATTTAGCTCCTTAGGATTTCCCGTCCATGTCTCTACCGCTGTTGCTAAGCTTTGTGGCCGGTTGAAAAATAATTTATGTGTGGCTCAGATAGTGTTGTTTGTTTGTGATCAGGCCTCGAGAACAGGCGAATGGGCAGAGGTCATATGTATTCTTGATTTATATCTCGCGTATGGTTGGCCTTGAGGTACTTTCGCCTAGTATTCGAACTGGGTTAAATCAACATACATCATCTGACTGTCACAGTAGATTTTTTTTTTCCGTAATTCTGGACGCCCATCGTGTGGCTATTCGAAATTTTCCATACCCTGCAATGCCCTGTATAACATTTGTATGTGTGTATAATGTTTTTTTCTTTTTCTGTTTTAAATTAATGAAGTAATAGATATATGTAGAATTTTTTTCTCCTCGGATTGGACACATATATATAATGTTTTTTTTTTAAATAACATGAAATAATTGTTAGTTATACGTAATATTTTTTGCTTCGAGTTTGTCGCCACTGGACGAATGTCATTTTTTTAAAATTAAAAATAAGTACCCTGAGAAGTTTGTTTTAGTTTAATATATTTATATAAAAATAATATATGTATAATTTTTCCAAGTTTGTTTCCTAATGTGAGCCAAATGTCATTTTTTTAAATTAATTAAAAAGTTAAATGTGTCATAAAGTAAAAAAAATTTTTTCCGAGTTAGTATATATATGTAATGAATAGTTTATATTTAAAAAGTTAACACTCCGCTAGTTGTTTTTGTTTGTGATTATAAAAGTAGATTTCAGAGTTAAACCAAATTTTTTTTTCCTAATGAGTAGATTTGTCATGGCCAGTTCGCCATATTTGTTTTCGTGTAAAGTAGATAGTTTCGATGAGGCGGAAGTGTCAAATATATACCCACCCGCCCTCCCTTAAATTAGCTTTCGTACTTTAGATTATTTTTAGTATTGCTCAAATATGACGAGTTTTGATGTAATAATGTTTTTTTTCGAAATATAGTGTATATTCGATTGTGTTAATATTGTAGTAAAAAAAAAGTACAATTAGATAATAGAATTTTTTCTCCGTTTGTATAAATTTTTGTAAAGATCTTAGATAACATTTTTTCCGTTAATTGAAACTTTTTTTTTGAAGATCAAAAAGTTTTTGATAAGTTCAAATTAACACGCGTCAACGTATGGTGTTAGCAAATATTTTTTTTCACTTTCTCTGCGTTTCGTTTCTTTATATTGAATAATTGTAATCATGTAAATTTTTTTTTCCTTTTTAAAGATTTTGAAATTACGTTTCCTCGCAAACATATATAAATTAAGTTTTGTTTCAATACTAGCAAACTTAATTTTATCTTATAAGAAAAGTAAATGCGTATGTTCGTTAATAAATATATAGATTAAAGATATATTTTTGTATAACATATATGTCAGCCACCCTTTAGTTAAGATTTTTTTTTCTCCATTTCGGATTATGCTATTGAATCATTTATTGAGTAACCGTTAGGTGAAGACCCTTTGAGTAACCGTTAGGTGAAGCCCTTGTTTTTTAGTGATCGTTTTTGGTGAAGATTCCCTTAGTAACCGTTTAGGTGAAGACCCCTTACACTGTAGAGTTCTAAATTGCTGAGTAGCCTGAAATAATAGGTCTACATCTGCAATCATTGCTTCCTTGTTATATTTGCGATCAGCATTTACTAGCCTGAAATAATAGGAGTATGCGGTCTGCAATATGACAAATCTTTCTAGTAAAAATCATGTGCATGATAAGCAAAAAAAATTTGTATAGGTATATCTGTTTGTATATTTATATGTAGTCATATATATGCTTATTTAATGATGTACATATTCATATATATGGGTGTATATGGTATACACTTCGTTATAGTTCGGTAAAACCCGTTTTTATATAAATGTTTTTGAAACAGTTTTTGATCTCAATGCGTGATTCTGTAAAATTGCTTGATAATTGTTAATCTATTTCGGGTTGTGACCAAAATGGTAGTTGGTTTCGATCCCAGGTTCATAATTCGGAGTGGCAGTTATCATGGGATTTTACTTTTATTTTTAATTTTTTGTGTATATTTTGTTTTGTTAATCATACTTTGGCTGTTTGAATTTTTTTTGTGTCTTGACCAAAATGGTAACTGGTTTCGATCCCAGGTCAGACAAATTACCGTACTTAGTTGTTATACGTCTTAGATTTAAATAATATTGTGTCATTTAAAATAGCATTTACTTATTCATGCAGAGATTATTTTTTTTCGTTCAGCAGAATCAAATTAAATTTTTTTTAAAGTGAACTGAAACGCAAAGTAAAATTTTAATTGCATTGAAACTTTATAAACCTTATCAATGTGTGCTTGGATCATTATCCATTAATATGTATATTTGATATGGCCATTGTCTTGTCGACTGGCGCCCTTCTCAAATAAATTTGTCGGCAAGTGCAATCTCTCATATCGGATATCAAATAAACCAAACTATAGTAGATGATCAAAATAACAATGTATGCTTAGTGAGCCAAAATAATTTTTAAACATGACTTATGTATATTTTGCTCACATATTTCTTTTTATATATATATACTTGTATTAATGTAAATGCATTTTTTAGTTGTTTCAGGTGTCAGAGAAAGCCAGGTCAAGCTGTAAGTTTATTATTTTTAATGATATAGTAACAAAGTAGCAGTGATATTTAAGTGAAATATATAAAAATAAATAAATAAAGTGAGGAGAATATATGTAGTATAAATATTAAAACAGACACGGCAGGATTTGATATTTTTTTCATGAACAAACAGACACATAGGCATAGGTTTAAGATGGGACCTCGTGAGGTAGGCAAAGTTAATTTCTGAAAACATAAAGAATTTAGAATACTGACTTATTTTTTAAAGGACTAAAATTTTTCTTCACATACAGGATATAGCTCCTAGATACACGTAATACAATATACGTATATAGATTGTTATTAAAATACGTTTTAGAAATAAATTGTGATTTTTGTGTAGCAAAATAGCCAATAAAAAAATGGAGGAACAGAAGAGAGGCGAAGATTATGACAGTGAGGAGGTAGTACTCAATATCCCCAAGAGGCCAATAGGTACTCATAATGAACAAAAAAACAATGTGAAAGATCTCATCACAGAAATGAGACAAAAATACAAAATGATGATGAACATGTTCCAAGAATTCATGAATATGACATCACAAAGAATGAACCGTTTGGAGGAAAACATGGGTCTCCAGCAACAACATACTACCAGAACAAAAGTATTACCAGATGATGATAATCAGGGAAAGGGACAAGACCAACAAGAGCAAGGTGATATTCAGGTTGAATCACTGATTGATGAAGAAGCATGTAAAGATAGTCACCACTTGGACTTGTCAGTCAAACACAGAAGGCAAAGTGGAGAACAAAATTGTCGAATCATAGAGGATAGCAAGAGCACAATGACGCTTCAGACTGTGGATTTGGTAAACGAAACTGAAAAGATGGGACAAGACATTAATAATAAAATGAGTGACTTGACTGGAGCTACTCCGATACATTTGCAGTATGCCACAGCATGTCTTCAGGTATTCAAAACCAAAATCTTAGTGGAAGAGGAGAAAATAGACCAACTAGGAAAACAAAAGATCACAAGCGAACGATTAAGACGGGCAGTGCGGCATCGGAAGACAAAACGAAACCGCCAATATCAATTCAGGCAAAGGAAGCAAGTGTGGCTGAGAGATCTGAGGCCAACTAGTGTAGTGCAGAGAGAAGTAAAAAAGTTTTTTCCAATATATAAAGGCCCTCATTTGTTAAAAAAGAAGTGTGGAATAACTGTTTTGTTTTGGAAAAATAATCTCAGCATAAAAAGAGAATATAATATTAGAAACAGAAACTTAAAACCTTATATACCACCAGACCCCGGAAAATTTAGAAATTAAAAACATAAATATAACTTGTCAGATTAAAAACAACGCGGACTTGATTTAAAATATAGGAGAGTGAATTATGGATAAACTGTTAGTTATTTAATAAAGTAAAGAAACACCGTAGGTAGCAACAAATTAAATATTACAGCAAATAAAGAGTAGGCTTGAACTCACCTGACAAAAAATTCTTACCTCTGACCTGAAGCAACAGCATTTTTTTTTAACATTTTTTTTTTGTTCACTAACTATTGGGAAATGAAGCAATGGATCTGAAGTCCAATCCATGCTTCACATCTTCCTATAAACTTAATTAGTATTGTAGACCTGAATTAAGTTTATAGTTCAATATCAGCAGGGTTTTGCATTAGAGTTAAAAATAATTATGCTTATCAAATGTGTTTTACATTTAAATATTTTGTTTTAAATAAATTTCATTCTATTAATAAAAATTGCTTAACCTATTAGTCAAACATATATATACATCTAGCGTATATATATGAGTTAATGCAAAATTCTGCTGAAATAAAATGCTTATTCTACTATAAAAAAATAATAATATATTGTTAAAATTTTGTTAAAATATTTAGTATGATTTGATTTTGAGATAAGCCTGCCTACATTTTCTAAAAGAATGTATAGTTTTAATGAGTGAGCCATTCAAGTGTAATTAAAGATGGCCTTCTCTTTCTTTCTTTTTAATTAAGAGAATTCAAACTTTGAAGTAAGAAAGTTAGAGTAAAAAAGTTAAAGTTATTTTTGGAAAGTGTTGCTTTGAAACAAAGGAGCATGGGGGGGGGCTTATCAAGATCTCAGATCATACAAACAATAGAAGGTAGCTGACAGAGAGGGTATAAATAGAAGGGAGAACAAAAGATTGATTATTCAGATTTTTCTTTTTGAAGAATTCACATTATTTAGATTTTTCCTTTTGAAGGATTCAGTTGATTCTGATTTTCCTTGTGAAGGTGATTCTTTCAGAGTTCGCTATTGCAAGATTGATTCAGATTTTGCTATTGCAAGGTGCATTCAGATTTCTCTTAGGAGAACTCTGTCAGATTTTGTTCGTGATTTTATTCCCAAAAGTCTACAACTGTTGTCTACAAATCATGAAGAAGTTTGAACCTGCTCAAGCTAAAAATCATATAAGTTTGATAGATTCTACTATGCTCGGCTAGGCAAATAAATAGCTTTGCCTATCGCCGAGGTTCCGGAATACCATTCAAAATGCCTTAATATCCACTCAATAATCATCTGAACTCTGTGCCGTGTCTGGAGAACTTTTCGTAAAACCATACTACATATTTTCATTGTCCGGACAATTACATCTCGACGGTCGGATCAAGCCACGAACGCCGTAGGGAACATGACCAAGGAAAAAGGACGGTAAACGTATCTCCTCTCTTGAACTATTTCTTATGCTACCTTTTGTTCATTTTTTTCTAATTGCTTCAGTGAATTTATATGTATTTGCTATGTAACCATTTTATTAGACTAACCTTAAATATATATATATTGTGTGATCATCTATCTATATTTAACCTTTTTCCCTTCGCTATTCTTCCTCACTAACCTGTGTAAATATTTAGTATTCCATTGCGGTTGAGTTAATAGTTAATTTTTGTTCATTTAAAATCTCTTTCCAGTTTTATTTATGTTTGTTAATTAAATACGAATCATTTTCTTTTGTGTGCCAACTTGATATCTTTGATAACGCCTCTTTTGTCCGCCATTAGCTTTACGTATATCTGATTTAACTATATACGTTTTAAATAATTTTTAAACCCTGTTGGTAGCGCAAAGCAATTAGAAATGCTTGCGAAAGATTTTTTTTTTTTCATACGTTATCGAGAAGATCGAGTTGACAATTTTTAATAAAATTGGGAAGGAAAGATTTAGACCGCAAACCTATTAATCTGTTTTGATTGTCTAATTAGTTTGTTTCAGTAATTTAGGGGAATAGCGGAGGCCATTATATCATTAGTCATATTAGTAAAGTCATTAATTAAACATGATTTAACTATAAAAAGCTTGAGTTTCTTAATTATATTAAATGCTTTATTTTTACTTTTCCATGATCCAGGCACGCATAACGCAAAACACATTTCTTAGTACTTTTGCACATTTAACTATTTAGCTCCTTAGGATTTCCCGTCCATGTCTCTACCGCTGTTGCTAAGCTTTGTGGCCGGTTGAAAAATAATTTATGTGTGGCTCAGATAGTGTTGTTTGTTTGTGATCAGGCCTCGAGAACAGGCGAATGGGCAGAGGTCATATGTATTCTTGATTTATATCTCGCGTATGGTTGGCCTTGAGATACTTTCGCCTAGTATTCGAACTGGGTTAAATCAACATACATCATCTGTTCAAACTAAGGTATGAGGGTAGGAAGTAGGTGAGAAAAGGTGAAACGAAGATCTGCAAAGCAGACCCTACTGTTTCATCAGTGAACCATTAATATATATATATTAATTATTATTTTTATACTACAAAGTTATTAATAATTATTATCATAAAAAAATTAGAATTATATTAACTTGTTCCATATATTTATTAAATTATTAAGCAAAATATTATTAAAAATACCTTTTGCTAGCAAATCACAATTAAAAAAATATTTAACTTACTTAAATGAGTAACAATTTTTAAAATCATTAAATGTATAAAATATTAAATATTTACAGAGTATCTACATTTTTTAAAATGGCAATGAATTTTCGTTTCACAAATGGACTTTCAGTTCAGTTGTGGCAGCTGAAGAAAGCAAATGGAAAGCTACTTCAGCAAAAATATAGTTTACCAATACTGAAACATATTAATCCAGGATATGACTAATAGTCTAACTACATTAGTGCAGTATTCAAGGTCAAGCAAGGTATATACATATGTAAGTTGTATACTAATAAGAGTACAATAATAAATGTAGAATAAAACTAATAACTTGTAATGTATAGTGAATATGTAAAATAAGAATATAAGAGTACAATAATAAATATAGAATAAAACTAATAACTTGTAATGTATAGTGAATATGTAAAATAATAAGAGTACAATAATAAATGTAGAATAAAACATAACTTTGAAATGTATAATGAATATGTAAAATAAGAATAATAACTGTATAGTAATTATGTATAACTATCATTAAATTGCAATGTTATTAAATCATAGAGAGCCCAGCTGACCTTATAGGGTCAGAAAACTGTATAAAATGCCATATATGGTGAGAAATGTAAAAATACTACGTGTATGTGAAAACACCATATATGGTTAAGTATGTAAGAGACTCCAGAAATCTCGAGGGATATATAAACCCCCATAACCTGATCTATTGGTTCTGAGTATTAATTGTAAGTCAGAGACTCCTGCCTCTGTAAATCCAAAAGCAGGACTAGGGTTATTATGTGCAGGTCACCACAACCTTTTATTATTTTATTATGCCTTATAATAGGCAATGTATATAGTTAAAAAATATTCATATTAAACTATAAGCTTACCATCTCAATTCTAACTTTGTCCATTTATTACTTGCTGGTGGTAAGACACAGCAAAGTGGCGCAGTAAAGACAGGAATGGAATCTGAAAGAAAGTGGGAGTCAATACAGGAATGGAACTACAGAAAAAATTGGCTCGGTCATCATAGGATCGAATCTGAAAATAATTGCCTAAACAGCAAGCTGAGACAAATCATAAGTGGATTTGAATCAACAGAGAAATAGCGGGCATATTGCAAGTTGATATATGCGAGGTTAATGTAGAAAATCCGACTGATTGGCCACTGTATGTTCAGAGGATTAAAAACTACTTTAAACTAAATAGAATTACCGAGAATAGTGTAAAAGTAGCCTCATTACTTTGCTTCGCAGGCCAGAGGGTAATCGAAATAGCTAACAAAACTGTGTGGAAATTCACCGGAGATACAGAAATACGATGAGCTCGTAACACAAATGAATATTTCAATCTCCAGCCATCTAAGTTTATTGCTCGATTGCACTTTAGAGGCAGATGGCAAAGAAAAAATGAAAAAATAAAAGAATATGACAATGGTTTAAGAGAGATGGCCATACCATGCCTTTATGGTAAATATTTAGAGGAAGCTCTTCTCGAGCAGCTATTATATGGAATAATAGACGACCAGTTTAGCCAGATCTTATTAGCAATAAAAGATCTAACTTACGAGGAAGCAATCAGACGTGGAATATCTTACGAACTGCTACTTGACCAAGCAAGAGAGTTCAGAAGTTTCATGAGACCAGAACCACTTCAAGCTACAATTTTTAAAATGTCTGGAGTTAAATTCAAAACAGACAAACAAATTAAATGTTTCCAATGTAGAAAAATCGGTCACAAAGCCCGTGAGTGCAATATGCCAGAAAGTGAAAGTTATCTGAGTAACCCGAAAGAGGGCACCACCATACAAAGCCGAGAAGAGAATTTCCGTGCAGAGCGATCGAAAGTGCTACTATAGATGAATCTGATCAAATTACGATAAACATAAAACTAATCAGCAAAGCCAATAACCATGGAAATTGATAGCGGAGCAGGAATATCACTGATAAAGTGTAGAGATTGGGAAAGACTAATTTAGAATTTAAAATTCCCTCCAAGGGCTACATAAAAAGTGCTACAATAGACGAATCTGATCAAATTACTATAAACATAAAACTAATCGGTAAGCCAATAACCATGGAAATTGATAGCGGAGCAGTATCATTGATAAAGTGTAGAGATTGGGAAAGACTAATTTAGAATTTAAAATTCCCTCCAAGGGTAGAGAAAACTCAACTCAAGGCCTGGGATGCTAATTAAAATCTCATAAGAATATTAGGAGTTGCAAAAGTAAAGGTAGAAAAAACGAAAACTAAAGAAATACCAATATATATAGTGAGCGGAGAAATTAACTCGATCATAGGCTATGAGTGGTTCGAGCTCCTAGGCATAAAAGTATGTGTTATAAAAAAATCGACAGAATTACAAGTCAAAAATAACTACCCCAGCTTGTTCAAAAAAGAACCTGGAAAACTAAAAACCTCACCTGTAGATATAGAGTTAAGAGACAGAGCAAAACTTATTCTAACAAAACCTCGGAAAGTATCTATAGCCCAGCAAAGAAAGGTTGAGGATAAACTAGATGAACTAACGGAACAAGGAATACTGAGACCAGTCGAGAATGCAGAATGTGCCACTCCCATAGTAATAGTGGAAGGAGCAAATGGGAAGATTAGAATTTGTGATGACTATCGTACTACTACTGTAAATAGATATTTAAACAAAAGCCAATACCCAGTACCGAATGTAAGAGAAGTCTTAGTCTCCATGGAAAAAAATACGCACTTTGCCAAACTAGATTTAAACAGCACATTTCATCAGGTACCAAGGAAACTGCTGATATTTTGATGATCACAACTCACAGAGGTTCATTCAACTACAATAACTTACCTTTTGGAATCACAACGGCTCCAAATATATTCCAAGCAAAAATGGACTCGTTATTCAAAAGTATGAATGGAGTCATTCCATATTTTGATGATATACTAATAATGGCAAACTCTGAAGAAACATTGAAACACAGAGTGATGAAAACCCTGCGAACTGCTTGATAGATTTAGAGCTAGATTAAATCCTGAGAAATGTATTTGGAATACAAAGGAACTTAAATTCCTCGGGCATTTGATTAATAAGCATGAGAAGAAATCCGCACCTGAAAAAGTGAAGGCTGTAAAAGAAGCATCACGTCCGAAAAATATTAAGGAACTTCAAGCATTCCTTGTACTATTGAGCTATTTTGAAACATTCTTAAAAGGCAAGGCTCACATTGCCCAACCTTTATATAACCTGCTAAAGAAAAATGAAGTATGGAACTGGGGATGCGATCAAGAGAAAGCATTTGAGCAAGTCAAAGCCTTACTAACATCTGAAGGACTACTGATCCATTATGACAACAAGTAAGAAGTCACACTAACAGACGCATCAGAATATGGATTGGGAGCTGTAATCTGTCATCCATCAAAACATGGTGATCGCCCCATAGCATATGCTTCCCGAACTCTAACGATAGCTGAGAGAAACTACAGTCAGCTGGATAAGGAAGCAACGGTTATAATATTCTGAATTAAAAAGTTTCACTAATACCTCTATGGATGAAAATTTAAAGCCATTACTGATCACAAACCCCTACTGGGAATATTGGTGAAGGATCGCACAATACCTGATCACATAAGCCCTTGAATGATTCGATGGCTAGAATTCTTATCAGCATGTGACTACAAGCTCACGTACAAGAAGAAAAAAACAGCACATGCAGATGCATTATCCAGATAAAGCTGAAATGCCTAGGCAGAAACCTACATAAACTATATTGACCAGCTCGCTCCAAATAGTATTAATAGTCGAATAATAGCAGAATGGACTAATGCAGACTCTGGCTACAGAGTTCTTAAAAATTGGATAGGAACCAAATAGCCAGCTAGATGTCCTCCCTACCTAGATAAAGGATTGTGGAAAGTACATGAAAGGCTATCCGTAAATAAAGGCTGTATACTGATGGACGACAAAGTGCTCATACCTAGCGATGGTTGCTTAAAAATACTTAAATTACTACATCAGGATCATCCAGGAATAGTTAGGGCCAAAATCTTGGCACGCAGCTACGTATGGTGGCCAGGAATAAATAGAGACCTCGAACTGTACATTAAGAAGTGCGAAGATTGTCAAATCACGGCTGACCAACTGCCAAAGAAATATATATTGTGGCCTACACCGAAAAAGGATTGGGAAAGAATCCACATTGACCATGCCGGCCCATGGAAAGGACATTATTACTTGATAGTAGTGGATTCATATAGTCGATGGACTGAATACCGAGTTGTAAAAAACATTAGTTCATCAGTAACTATAGAGAAACTTAAAAGAAATATTTGCTACTCACGGAATACCAGAGATCCTCGTGTCAGATAATGGCACTGCTTTCTGCTCAGAGAAATTTGAAAATTTTATTAACAAATGGAGAATAAAACACATAAGATCGCCAACGTATCACCCTAAGTCCAATGGAATTGCTGAAAAGGCAGTCAAAAGTATGAAAAAAAGCTTAAGCAAAATTAAAACCGAAAACATAATCGAAGCTTTATTTGAAATAGTATTTCACCAACATTGCACGCCATCTAGTGCCATTGGAAAACTCCAGCTGAACTTCTGTTTCAAAGGAAAATATGAAACAAATTATCAATCTTGCTGCCTCCCAGACAAAAAAGTAACGAGAGAGTAATGGGAGGGAAAGGGTTTGAAATAGGCGATAATGTTTGGTCACTGAACAAAAATAAAAGACTTGGGAAAAGCAACCGTGACAAGTAAAATTGTGAATCAATTAGCTGAAATTGAAACTGACGAAGGTGTAAAACTGCGAAAACATAAAAATCAGTTGAGAAGATGATATCTGCTATCAGTACATAATGGAAACGAGGAAGTACCAACCGGCAACAACGTGGAAGCAAGATCTACAGCATCAACCAGTCCAGAAATTGACAATCCCGAAGTCGAAGAATTGCCAACAAAACTCTTCTGAAGCTGAGATAGCCACATCGAAACCAACAGACAGCAAAGACCACCAGCAACCGGCAAGGACTAGAAATCCCCCGACTCATCTCAAAGACTATGTTAGGTGAAGAACCATACTTCTAGAGTGGGGGAGAAGTGCAGTATTCAAGGTCAAGCAAAGTATATACATATGTAAGTTGTATAATAATAAGAGTACAATAATAAATGTAGAATAAAACTAATAACTTTGTAATGTATAATGAATATGTAAAATAAGAATAATAACTGTAGTAATTATGTATAACTATCATTAAATTGCAATGTTGTTAAATCATAGAGAGCCCAGCTGACCTTATAGGGTCAGAAAACTGTATAAAATGCCATATATGGTGAGAAATGTAAAAATACTATGTGTATGTGAAAACGTATGTGAAAACACCATATATGGTTAGGTATGTAAGAGACTCCAGAAGTCTTAAGAGATATATAAACCCCCATAACCTGATCTATTGGTTCTGAGTATTAATTGTAAGTTAGAGACTCCTGCCTCTGTAAATCCAAAAGCAGGACTACGGTTATTATGTGCAGGTCACCACGACCTTTTATTATTTTATTACGCCTTATAGTAGGCAATGTATATAGTTAAATAATATTCGTATTAAACTATAAGCTTAGCATCTCAATTCTGCCTTTGTCCATTTATTACTTGCTGGTCGTAAGACAACAATTAGCATTAGAAAATGTTCCAAAAATAAGTATATAAAATGAACAAGAAAGAAAAAATGATAAATTTGTTATCATACATATATAAATACAGGCTAATATAGAATTCTGTGAGACAAGATGGTTCAGCTATGAAAAAAAAAAAGTAAAGAAGGTCTAAGAATTTCATATTTAAGACTATAAAATAGACAATGGTGTTAAATATTATTTTACATCCAAGAAAAAAGAGAATTTTATATATGGATGATATACTGATGATCCAAGAATTGTAATGAAAAAATAAAAATACAATATATATAAAAAGACATTAAAAATAATAATGATGATGAAGAATTGGAATGCTATAATAGATCAAATAAGTGATGATAAAAGGGTGGGAGATAATATAAAAAAAAAAGATAGATGATAAACTAATAGGATTTTGCAGAGAAAATAGTATAATAATAAAATCACAAGCAGAAATTTACATATAGAAACTCCAGAGGATAAGAATAAATTTAACTTAGATTAAAAATATGTTTACAAATAGTATTATGATCCATGTGCAAATCTTAGATTCAAATCATAATAGTTGTAAAATTGAAATAATCTTTTAAAAGAATAAGAAAAATTAAGACAACAAAAACGAAAGATAACGTAATGAATTAAAAAGGATATTGGAAAAAAATGTTCAGAACTGTTAGACAAGAAAATAAGCATAAATAATGTTAAATAAATTTAAATAAAAAAAATGAAAATTATTCAAGAAAATGTAGAAGATACTGTAATAGAAAATGAAAATTATGAAGACTAAAAAACATTCTATTGTTAATGAGATGATGAAAATAGTAAAAAATAAAAAAATAACATTGCAGGTTTAACAATGAATTAAGATACAAAACAGATAAAACTGGAAAATATTGAGACTAGATAAATAGATAGAAGATAAAAAGATAATTTTGATTTAATTTATAGAGGAATAAAACATGTTAGATGAGAAAGTCAGTATCATAAAAATAAAGTGATTGAACTAAAATTATTTATAAATAAAGTAAATGCACTAGATAAATGGAAAGAATATATATTATTTCTATAAAAATAATAAGTCTTCATCTGTGTTACTTGAAAAAAATCAACTAAGTTATATAATGATAAAGAATAGAATTGTAAAAATATTAGCCAAGATGAAAATTGTCAAGGAATAGATATTGAGGAATGGCTACTGATAAAATTCCAATTAATTATTGAAAGTTGTAAAAGAAATGAACTTGGAAAAATTACTTGGCATTTATAATATAATTTATGACTCAACAGAGCAACTATTACATTTTTTTCTCAATAACTATGATTCCATAAAGGGAGGAAGGGACTAAGACAGAAAAATGTGAATGAAGATTTAGAACAATTAGCTTAATTTCCTATGCAGCTATGGTGTTGTTGCAATTCTTGAATAAACAGATTTCTAATAGATTATATATGTACCTATATGAAGGAATGTTTGGATTTAGAAAAAAATATAGGGTGAAAAAAATGGTGAACATAGTGTTAACCATCAAAAGGCATACAAACTAAATTAAATAACTTTGTGATGTTTATTGAAAAATTTATATATATCACATGATATAATTACTATTAAATATCTTTTTACATGAGAAATAAACATAAAAAGAAGTATAGGAAAGGGTATGCTTTACCTTCTGTTTTATTTAATACATTATATAGACATTACTAATGCTATTTTCATAAGAAGATAAATGGCATTGGGGAAGAAGGGTTAATAATAATAGAGTAACTGATAATATGATAATACTTGCAAAAACTGAAGATATATTTTATAAAATATTATATGGGATTGATATAGCTTCTAGAAAGTTTGAATGAAAATAAATGATAATAAAACTGAAACAATGAAAATAGTTAGAAAAAAGATTAAGCATTGGAAAAAAAAGTTATAGATTATACAGGTTTCTTCAAATTTAAATTGGATAATTAATGAACATATATATATAGAGAGAGAGTGATAAATATTTTACATAATAGTAGGAGATAATTTCTGACAATTGAAATTAAAATATTTTCTCTGTAGTAGAGCTACATATGGTGCAAAACGATAGACATGAAAAAGAGGGGAAGGAATTGGAAGCTGAAGACATGGATTTGCAAGGGTTGGAAAGAACATTAGAAATGTATGTGTTGAAAAGAGTAACTACAAAAATAAATAATTATTTTTAATTTGGGGGATATTATAAAAAGAAAGTAAAGAGTCCATATATTTAGAAGCAGAGGAATTATTAAAAAAGTATTGGAAGAAACTCTAGTTAGAATGAAGAAAAGAAATCAATCAATGATATGAATAAAAAAAAAAAAAACTTTGAGTATTTGATTGAGTGTGGTCTGGTTTGGCATGCGGGACTTATTTATTGACAAATAGTTAATGATAATGACCATCATATAAGTTCTTGGTAAATATTTTAAAACTTAAATAAGAATAGCTCATTAACCATTATCAATCCATTGCAGGATGAAGGTTTTTCCAAGTTCAATCCATCTCTGATCTTTAGCTTTCCTTCACATCATACCTACATACTTTCTTATTTCATCCATCCATCTCACATATGGTTTCTTTCTGAGTCTTTTACAATCTCTTGGAATCCAGTTTAAGATTTCAATTGTCCATCTATTATCATCTCTTCTAGCAATATGTCCAGCCCAACTCCAGGTCAGTAACACCTATTGTTCTCTTACCCATATATTACATTTTCGATCTCTTCTTGTTACTCCCAACATGCATCTCTTACCTCTTTGAGTGGTCTAAAGTCTCTATATTACTCTTCTATTAAGTGTCCAAGTCTCAGATCCATAAGTAAAAGCTGGTAAAACACATTTATTAAAAACTTTCCTTTTCAAACACATAGACATATTTCCTTTTAGTATCAAGTTAAAAGCACTCCAACCGAGTTTAATTCTATGATTAATTTCATCCATTATGTTTCCATCTATATTAATAATCTGACCAAGGGATTTGTAACTGTTAAGTTCTAACTCATCATAATCAATCTTTATTTTCATATTTTGAGAAAATCCAGTAAATATTACTTTAGTTTTTTTAACATTTATATTTAGTCCTACTTTCACCTGATAACTCTTGCAATATTTCCTACAGCTCTAAAGCATTATTTGCAAAATCAACTACATCACCTGTGAAATCTAAATGACTTAAAATAATCTCCATTTACTTTCATTCCTTTAGCTTCCCATTTTAATCCACAAAATACTTCTTGCAGCACTGCTGTAAAACATTTTGGAGATATGGAGGCATCCTGACTTACACCCTTCTCAATGTTGACTTTCCTAGTATCATTATGTAATCTAATTGTTGCTGTTACATTTTTATAAATATTCTTCAAAATATAACAATATCCTGGATCTATACCTTGATGATCCAATGCTTTAATCACTGAAGAAATGTTTATAGAGTCAAGAAATGTTTATAGAATCAAATGCCTTTTCATAATCTACAAATTCAAAGCATAATGACAAACTCTTATCCATTTCTCCTTTCTATAACTTCTCTCAATACCTGGATATGATCTACTGTACTAAAACCACTTTTACCTCCAGCTTGTTCTCTTGGTTGGTGGAAATCCAATGTTCTCTGTAGACGAGTTGTAATTATCTTGATAAAAATTTTGTATAAAACTGATAAAAGGCTGATAGGTCTATAATTTCTAATTATCTTCTTTATCACCTTTTTAAAATATTCCTCCAATGATCTGGTACATCTTTATCATTTAGACATTTGGTATATAACTTTGCTAAAAAAAATTCTATTTCTTCACCTGCTTCTTTTAATACATCAATTATAATTCCATCATTACCTGGAGCCTTTCCTTTCTTCATAAATTTAATTTCATGTCTCACTTCATTTAAAATTTTGGGCAATTCAGAAGATATAATAAATATAGGAGCATGGAATTATTAATCCAATAATTATCAGTTAATTCTAATAATTAATACAGTTTTAGAGCTTGCTTCATTTTACAATCATCTACCTTAAGTAGTATTTAATCTAGTCTTGTATTAATCAAATAATATTTTCATATTGCTTTCTCATTTTTGTACATCATATGTCAAAAAAACGCCAGTTTTTATACATAAAACAAGTCACAACAAATGAAATATTAAATACATATTTAGAAATTATTTTACTACTGTAGATTGCAGCTGTGTAAATAATAAAAGCAAATAGAAATTGACCATTTCTTTTTCATAAAACTAAAAAACACAAAATGTAATAAATCATTTACGTATGAAAATGATCCAACAATAAAGATCATCATCATTGGTGACAGTTTACCATTCTCTCAATACAATTTTAGAATTTCAATTTTGGATATTTCCTTAAATAGTATTACAAAATATGGTGATAAAATATTTTTAAATGAAATAACTAAATATTTTACTATTAAGTAAATTATAAATATATATTGTTTCGAGTATAAATAGATGGATATTAAGAGTTGTGAAAAGTTTTACGAGGTAAATTATAACTAAATATTATTTCGAGTATGAATAGATGGATATAGAGTTGTAAAAAGTTCTATATTTTATATTTCCATTTAAAATGACATCATTTAGTTTCCAAAATAATTTATTAAAGATTATATTATTACATTAGAGGTCATTTGGTACATATATAAATGACATTATTTCATTTGCATTATCCATAAAATGGATACATTTAGATAAAATATAAATATTTTTTTATAAGAAATTCCATTTGGACAAAATTTTAATTTATTTATCTTATTCCAAAGATTACAATATCATTAAAATAAATTAGAAAATAACTTCACGATATCTAGAGATTACATGTATACGTTATTTAGTAGAAAGTATGAAATCAACAGACTACTATGATCAAGATAAAAGTTTGTCATCGTCGATACTGATTAACCATTACTTGCAACTTTTTTAATAAACTGTAATTTATTTTAACATCTCAATTTTAGAGATTTGTCATAAACTTTACTGAACCTACAGCATTAAAATATCGAGAATAAAAATAGTCATCATTAACAAATGTTACTAGTACGATTCACATTTTGTATCAAAGACATTTTTATTGATTTAAATTGCTAATATTTTCTTCTATCATCTTAATGCTATTTGAAAAGTGAGTTAGCAGTGCGAAACATCTCTCTATTAAAGTAGAGCGTTAAAAGATAATTAACGTTATTGGAATTTTTTGTTATTTATAGGTACGTAGAAATATATTTTTAAAGATAACTTGACTAAAATTTTTTATGGGAAAGGAATAAAATGATTATAAACATCTCACCTTCTTCTTCATAAAATAAGGGAGTTCCAATAGATACATAACCATCCTCTTCTAAATCAGAATCGGCCATCTTTAAAAAAAATCATTAATTTTATTGGATAATAAATTTAATAAAAAATTCAACCAATTAGAATTATACCAATTATAGAGTGCAGCCTTGCGTACTACTAAGGTTACAAATGCGCATGTTTAACATTGTTGTGCGGTCGATCGTATAAGCGGAAGGCATGAGCATTTGTATCTCTTAGTTTTTCACGACAACTTTGCTGCTACCATGGATTTATTGGGTTTAATTTGTCTTTAGTAAGGTGCAGTGATTTAAAATGTTGAAGAAAGTGGGCATCCATAATATAAAATTGCCTATTACTAAACGCAATCATCGACAGCAAATTGCTCAAGACAAAGTACGAGAAAATGGCGTCTTTGAAAACAAAGACGACGAAATAGATTTGGGACTGACAGACCATGGATTAAAACAACGAAGTGCACCAACGGGTACTACATTAGATAAAGCTTCACATAAAAGCAAAATTAGCTTTTTGAAATTCTTTCGTAAAAAGCTTATTAGTCGACATCGACCACGTGAGACTAGTGAACCTATCCCAGAAGACACGGAAATAGCTTTCAATAGTATGTCCGGAAATAAAGGGTCAAAACAAATAAAATCGAAAGGACAGAATATGCGTAGTGTATGTCCAATGCCATCACCTATTAGGTCGACTAATATGTCAAGTAATAGAGTAGAAGAAGAAGTACAAAAACCAAATCAAAACTGTAATAGTGAAGCAAACTCCAGTCATAGTGGCTCAGGTAGTAGAAGCAGTCTAGAGGGTATCTTTCCGGCAGGTGCTCATGCCCAAGCAACTCTTAGATCTCCTATGACCCACGAAGAGCCAAAAAATGTCGTTTCAAAAACATGCTCTGGCTCTTTAAATACCTCAAATGAAAACCAGCAGATCTGTAATGATGATTCATATTCTCAAACAGATTGTAGTACGTATGATTCATGTGAAATTAATCATCATACACTTACTCCTATGTATGATTCTATTAATGAAACCCCCAAAATGCGAAGCCTAACTCGCGAACTTTTTAAATTATCAAATTGTGGTTGGTATTGGGGACCAATCACGAGGCATGAAGCAGAAGAAAAATTAATTAATCAGGCCGATGGTGCCTTTCTTGTTAGAGACAGTTCAGATGACCGGTATTTGCTTAGTTTAAGCTTTCGATCAAATTGCAAAACTTTACATACTCGTATAGAACATTGCAATGGAATGTTTAGTTTCTATGCACAATCCGAACCCGAAGGTCACAGTTCAATTGTGGATTTAATCGAACATTCGATGAATTTTTCACAATCTGGAGTATTTTGTTATTCACGTGCTCGATTGCCTGGCTCACAATCCTACCCTGTTAGACTGACAAAACCTATCTCTCGGTTTACCCAAGTGCGGTCCTTACAATATCTATGCAGATTTGTTATTCGATTATATATACGAAGAGATAATATAGAAAAGCTTCCACTTCCATCACGAATTAAAGGATATATTGAAGAAGGGCATTATTAATTTAATATATGTATATTTATATTAACTATTTTATTACGCATTTGTGGATTTATGTAAAATTGTCAATTAGTTTATTGAGAGGAGTGCATAAATGTATTGAAGGAATCTCCTGGATTTTTACTGTTCTTTATACCTTACTACAATGCCTTTGATTTCTTAATATTGCAGAAGGGCATTATTAAATTAATATATGTATATGAACTATTTTATTACGCATTTGTGGGTTTATGTAAAATTGTCAATTAGTTTATTGAGAGGAGTGCATAAATGTATGGAAGGAATCTCCGGGATTTTTAGCGTTCTTTATACCTTACTTTAATGCCTTTGATTTCTTATCTTTAAAGATAGGAATCTTTTCCTATTGCAAAAGAATATACAATATTATAATTAAATGTAAATTTTAACAAGTGATAATTGCTTTAAGTATTTCTTCAGTGTGATAATATAGAACGTAATGAATCGGCTAAAAGGGGATAAAATTACGAATTGGATTATCGGGAGGGGATGGGGGGCTTCCAAAATTTAAAATATATATTTTTCAGTTAACTTTTTTGTTGTATTTTACCAGATTATTGTTGAATAAATTTTAATTTTGCAGTTTTATGTTTAGTATTGGGACTTTTAATAGCTTTTTTTTTTTTTAATTCAGTATAGTATATATATATTTCATTTTTGATATTTAAAGGTCAAATAATTCAGGTAGAAAAATATAATTGATTTAAAAGAAATTAGAAGCACTTTTTTAAAAGATGAAAGTAATAATGAATCTCACTATATTATATGTATATATACGAACAGATTTAAATAAATTTGAGTTCTGTGAAATCATAAATTCTATTAAATTTTATATTCATGTAAATAAATTTTGTCCATATTTTGATGTAATTTGTGTAGTTAGATCTTTTATACTATAAAATTCTATACATAATATTTATATTGTGTGTATGATAAGTTCAGATAAATACTTTTCAATGAATCATGAATATTGGCTTTTATAAATAATTTTGTTATTGGTTAAGTGGAAAGTTTACATATCAGTAATGATGATCAGATTGTTTTTATTGTTTGATAACACTTACTATTTGATGATAACAAACCTAGTTTACAGTCAATCACTTTACTTGCTTCATCTATATGTTAAATTATGATCCAAAAGTTTAAGATCATTTGATTGTTTACATAATAATATATATAAGCTACACATCTCCAATAAAAATTTAATTTGATTTTATTATCTGCTTTTACCATTTTTTTTTAAATTTTAATATATGTATATATTGGTATTTGTTTTATGTTATTGTCTTTATGTATATAGTTTTTATTATTGAGAATTGGATCAATCAATCTTTAAGGTTATTATAATTGTTTTTTTAGTTTATTTAAATTTTGTGATTTTGAAGTCATTCATTGCAAGTTATCTTTATTAATATAATATTTTCTTATTAAAAGTTTGCATTATTTCTGGAACAAACTAATATATACAGGAAAGAAATATGAAAATATTTAGTAATTCATTTAAAACAGGGTTGGAGAATCTTTCTGCCAAGGACCATGGGCCGTACAATATTATCAGCTTAAAAAATAGCCTGCTATATTTGGTCAAAAATTTATTTTACCTCCTAATCATTAAGGGTAGGCAACCTTTTTAACTAGAAAATTAATTTCAGTTTTAAACAGGGGCAATAATTTTTTCTGTGAATTAAAAACAAAGTAATATCATTGTTATTAATGATTGTACCCATATTTAATGACAATTTTTTAATATGGCTTGTAACTTTTTTTCCTGAATTTCTTTTTGTCTTCTGGGTAGATTATTTTTTTATTAGTTAGGATACAGTCTTTTATAAACTCTTAGAAAATTTTCTGCTTTTTTTTTTTTTAAATAATGTAACTTGCATTTACTGAATTTTCTGACTTTGTACTTTTTTATAAAATTGTCAGCCACTTGATGAAACTCTTTTTTAAGTTTTTATTTTAACATTTCTTTCTTCCCCAACACTCTTGTTATAATCAGAATGTTTTGATAAATAGTACCTCTTAATATTACGTTCTTTGCTAACTGAAATATTTTCCACTCATATTAGGCACATTGATTTAATTTTTTTTTTCTATAAAAAAAAAAAATGTTGGTCCATTTCTTATAGCCATCCTAATTTTAAAAAAAAAATAAATGCAGAATAATAATTATAAAGCAAAGTAAAATTTGAATTTTTATTTTTGCTTATATATGTTTATCTACAAAAATCACTATAAAAACAAATAAAATTCCCTCAGATTCATAAATAAATGTGAAAATTACTATAACAAAATGCCCGCAGATTAAATATGTAGGTAGATATATCACTCAATATATATAATTTATTGGAATATTGCACCTCTGATAGAATGAACTAGAACTATTACAAAAGTTGGAGAGAGAAAATATTTTATTTTACTTCTTAATTCAATATTTGCTCTATTTGTATTTAAATAAAAGTTTTATACAGAGTCATTTTATATACATTTTTAAAAATGTCCAGGATGGCCTGAGATTCCTCACTCCTGA
The DNA here is from genome assembly GCA_028023455.1 of Epiperipatus broadwayi. Taxonomy (NCBI): domain Eukaryota; kingdom Metazoa; phylum Onychophora; class Udeonychophora; order Euonychophora; family Peripatidae; genus Epiperipatus; species Epiperipatus broadwayi. The sequence goes on along the minus strand of JAQFVV010012756.1, from coordinate 598,089 downwards.
TTTAAAAGAACAAATATCTATTAGCGTATAAAATAGTGTGAAAAAAATGTTAATGATGACATTAGTAAAATTGTGAAATGGAAAGTTATAGTAGAAAATAAGTCTCAAAGATAAAATGACATCTTAGTATTGGAAAGTAATTTATTTCAGCAATAGAGAGAAAAATAACATTATTAAAAAGAAGGTAATCTGAAGTGTGTGAAATTTATTTTATAAAGAACTATATAGTAATAAAGCATAAAAGTAGCTGATGCAGTTATATTGTTCGAAATATCATAAATGTCTAAATGAAAGGATATACCATATGATTAAATAAAGACAATAGTGATTTTTAATTCTCAAGAAAGGTAAAAAAGTTATTAAAAATAATTATATTACTGCAAATTACATACAAGTATTAAGAGCAATTTTGGAGATGATTTTCAAGAATGATTGGCCATTTTGCAATAGATTTTTAGATTATAAAGAAGTATTTGATTCTATAAACATTTTTCTTAAAACTTTGGAAAATCAAGATAGATCCAAGTCATTGTCAAATTTAAAACTTTTTATCAAAGAATAGCAGTGCTTATTAGACAACATGGTGATATAAAAAAGATTTAACATTCATAAGTTCATATGATAAAATGATTTAATCTCTTCAAAACTTTATATAACAATTTTAGGGGGAGAATGTTATAGATTAAAATAGGAAACAATGGGGGTAAAACTGAATGTAATCGAGATAATTATTTAAGTCATCTAGATTTTGCAGTTTCATAATTACTAGATTTAACAGAATCAAGATAATAGTACTGAAGACAAATATTAAAGTAATTTTTAATGACTTTTCTAAAATTAAATAGAATTTAATAATAACGAATTAGAAGAAATTAACAACTATTAATACTTTAGACAAATTAGTAGTACAATTGAAGACATAATAGATGAATTTAATCATAGAATTAAATTTTGATGGAATATGTTGGTAAATAATACTAAAAGAAAATATCCCAAATGCTTGAAAAAGGAAGATTTTTCATTAAATATGCTTTACCTGTTTTAATTTAGTTATCTCAGATTTGGTATTTAACAGAAGAGCAATATAAAGATTTCACTGCAGAATATGGAACTATTTATTGAAATTAATAAAGAAAAGTACATGGTTGAGAGAACAAATATACAACGACGTTGAAATAATTAAGAAGCTGGTATACATCTAGATTGGGCAGGTTTCTAGAAGAAATGGTAATAGATAGAAAACAAGTTTTAAAATGGATTATAAGAGATTGTAAGATAGCATTTGTGAAATGGATCGATGAAATAAAAAAAGTAATGTGGAGAAGAAAAGCCATAAATCAGAAAAAGTATAAGCTTGGAATGATATAATGGTGACGATTATGAAGTACACTTATAATTTTTAATTATATAGAAATCTATAAAATTACAAGATGGTATGAGTACAATCATAATGAGATTGCTCTTAATTAATAATTCTTTAAAATTATTTATTTTGTAAACATATTGTTTTAAAACAAAATTACTGGGGTATATTTATTTTTTAAAATATCTTTTATAAATTGATTAATTAATAATTAATTATATAGTACATTAATTAAGTAGTCAATTTTCCTCAGATGTTAAAAAGAAATCTAAAGAATTAGTTTTTAATTGAATTTTTTTTAACAAGAAACAGTAATATATAACTTTAATCGATATGAAAATCTTGCTAAATATTTAAGGGCTTTAAGCATTCCATCATCAGATTTTCAATAATATGTATGGCTGAAGAGTTAGTTGGAGGGTGCAGAAGATTGAAGTCTGTCCATTATTGTATGAAGATTTGCTAATTTATTATAGACTGAACACTGATTATATATGTGTGGGAGATGATGATCTGGATCAACTGATGAGTGCTAGTTCAGCATGAAATATGTATATTGGAGATCATTTACCTTTTTCATATGTATATCGTCATGTGTATCAGTTATATAAGATGGAGTGGATAGCTGAAGGGAGTTTGAAAGTCTATTCAAATCCCCTCTAATAACATCTAAGTTCAGTATATATATTATACTTATATTCAAATATAGATATATTTGAGGAATATTTATTTTACTGTTTGAGAAGTTGAAGTTTTAACTATATTCATATTATTTGCTGTTAATTGATATTAGAAAAAAATCAAATCGAATAAAGAAACCAAATAAGATTAAATTGAGATCGTAGCATGTAAAAATCGTGGTATGTCCTTTTATATATTAGCATAGTGAAACCTTTTATTGTTTTACAGGAGAATGGAAATAAATGTATAGTACCAGGAAACCATTAAAACTTGTAGACAATAACAATTTAATGTTTGATAATTACTGAAATAGTTGTAAAGTATAATTTAACTTCTCGTTTTAAATATAAATCAGATTTTATAATTCAAAATATTTCACATTTTATTATTTTCAAAATGCATGAATGTATGTGTGTATACAATTTAATATCGAAGAAAGTACACATAATATTTTTAAAAATTGCTTTAATAACAAATGATTAAATATTTGGATTATATACCTTTTTCATGAATATTTATGTTTATAACAATCTTGTTTGTAATTTTACAAATAAAACAAATAAGACGATATTTAAAATCATAATTCAAATTTTTATATATCTTATGAAAATTTTAAATATTATTTATGGAAAAAAACTCTGATTGGTCTTTGTTGTAAGAATGATCTGATGTAATAACTACTTGAAAGTTTCTATTTTTGTTGGTGCTTCATGCTTCTTTGTAAAATTTAATCCAATTCCAGGTTCTCTATGTTTTTTTTTATTTTATTTAATAAAATAAATTTTATATAATAATAGAAACAAATCAGGATAACATGAATTTGTGAAATACATGAGTATGCAGAGAACAGCTTGTAGTGAAGTAATATTCAAAAGTGATATGCTTATAATATTGATAAGTTCTTTTAGTCCAAAGAAAAGGATAGGAAACAAAAAAGTTTATCATTTAAAATTTTTTTTAAATGTGGAAAAAAAGATATGTCAGGATCATGATTTTCCATTGATGTGATAAATCATCAGTTTAAGAAAAAAAATGGAGCCATGAAAACTAATTCCATTTATATGAAACTAGTTCCAAGAACAAAGAGAGTTGACAAAGTATGTTAAAAAATGAAAGTAACAAAAATGATGGATTGAGATTTCAATGTGCTGCTGCATTTTTATTTTAAAAAGTTTTTTATTTTATACAAGAACATATAAAAACAGAAAAAAATACACATTAACTGAAATTAAAGAATTATAAAGTTTTATTGGAAAGATGTGAATAAAACTTTTCCTACAAAATTATTCATCAATGTTTTATTTTTTTAAATGATTGCAATAAGTATTTAAATAGTTTTAAGCCAAAACATCACATGACCACCACCTCTTATGCTTGGGTATAACTGTTGTTAAGACAGGCAATACTCCCTATACATATGCCACACACAGCAAGCTAGAGTAATCAATGGATGCCAGAAGGCTTGTGCATAAAATCCCCATCTATGCAGTGCTCTCAGATCCAAACCTCTTCACTGATGAAGGCCACAAGCCAGAAACTAGTCTGGGGATATTGGATGAGTAGGCATTAGATGGGGATTTTATGCACAAGCCTTCTGGCATCCATTGATTACTCTAGCTTGCTGGGTGTGGCATACGTGTAGTGAGTATTGCCTATTTAAATAGTTAATGGGAAAAAGATAAAAATCTAGCTAATTGGTTACAAATTATTATACAATAGTAAATCAGAATTTTTTAATCTTTATGAACTGTTCCAAAGATTTTTTTTTTTAATATCAAAACACTTAAATTGTGAAAATTTGTCAATTGGGGAACAAATACAGTAGAACTTCTGTATACGCATCCCCATCCCCCCAACATTTGAAATCCATAATGATAATATTAAATTCTGATTATTTTATAAATATATTTATACAGTCACTTCAACATGTTTGTGTAATATATACATAAATCTGTGATAGAATTTTATTTAAAAATTGATATATTATTAAGTTAACAAAAAAATTGTACAGAATAAATTTTTCTATATATGTGAATATATACAATTATTTTTAAATTACATATCCACTTTATGATCTCAACAAAAGTAAAAGTTATCATTTTATTCTTGTACCAATAATAAATTTGTAAATTTTAAGATCTTTTAATAAAATAATTTTGTTTCGCCATACTCTGTAATCAAAGGTTCATTTTAGAATAAGTGTTTATGAAGAATATGTTTGCTGTATCAGATTATTAAGGAAAGATTTTGGGGAAAAATTTCATCTGCAATAGTATCATAAATCAACTTGTCTTTCTTTATGCATTGATAAAATTATAAAAAAATCAAACAAACTCACCTTTCTTTTTTACTTTTTCAATGCTTATTTTATTAAATTTAAATTAATCCATTTGACAGTTTCAGTATCTTCCTCAGAGCTTATTTAGCTTTTCCAGCTTAGGAGAAACTGTCAGATGGATTATAATTTAATAAAATAAGCATTAAAAAAGTAAAAAGCAAATGGAGTTGTTTGATTTAATAAATGTTAAAAAAAAAAAGCAAAGCAATTTATTTGTTAATTAAAATTTATATATAGTAGTAGTAATATAATGTTACTTGATAGTATTTTAAAATAAACTGATAATAAAATCGAAATTTGTAAATTATCTTATTTCTTTCATTGTCCTTGGATTATTCTTTTAAAATAATCCATGATGAATCAGTCTTTTTTTTTTTTTTTTTTAGAGAAAATGTAATTTTTTTGTTTTTGGCATTAAATCTATAACAAAGTATTTAATGAATTTATTATCAAACAAGGGATATTTTTATATTTGAATATCAAGATAAAAACATTTTTATATAATAGCATTATATATTTTAAGTTGTTTTGTTAATTAAATTAAATATATTTTTAATAAAAAATAAATAAAAGTAAATACTATTTATGGATTAATAAATTATATTGAACAATTTTTTTTTAATCATACAAAACATTGAAGTTGATATGGACCTGCGTGAAAGATTAATATGATATCTAAACATGAAACAAAATATTAAAAAAATCTTGTGCATGATATGAGTCCACCAAGCACTTATTTTCCAATTGAGATTGCATTGTTTTTTATATAAATATATTTTTCAGGGTTTTTTAAAAATTATTTTTATTACTAACCGGCATTAATAATGTTAATAAGTTTTAATTAATAATTTTTTTTGTGGGTTTTTTATTTATGTTTATAATACCATATAACAATAATAATACATCTTTTTTTGTCATTCCAGTTGAAAAAAAAAACATTAAATATTATCCATAATGTAGATAAACAGTGAGCTGTTATTTAATAATAGCTTAAATTGAAAATTTTGATGAATTGTGGAATATATTAGTATTTTTGTTTATTATTTTGTCATTATAAAACTCATTTTTCTTTTGTTTTGGTCTTGTTTCCAATTTGTATAATTAATGCATTTCACAAGGTATTGTATAGGCTTTTAGAATATTTCTGTACTGAAACCATTTTACAAGGTATATATTATTTGAATCATCATATTTTAACATTATTTAAAGCAACAAATGTTTGTTTTTTTTAGTGTAAATACAGATTTATGCATGTAAATAAATTATCTGAACTGATTATTTATTCATAGATGTATATTATATTTCTCTATTCTTTTATTTTATGTTGATATATATCAGACTTCTATTATATATAGAGAAAACCATTTATTATTGGGATGTGCAGAGTATATATATATATTTTTTGGAGAAATGCATTCATTGTTATATTCTGTAATTTAAATCAGTGTGCATATATATTTAAATCTGTTTCAAATAATGAATTAATAGATTCCTATACTCAAATATTAGCACTTGAATATCAGTTGTATTGCTTATATTTTAGTACAATAGTTTTTTAAATCTTATATTTAGAGATGTTTCAGATTGGCCTATGTAATTAGAATGTAGGTTTCAAGGTAAGATGGCCGCTCTCATCTTTTCTAGTCTCTTATCTTGTATTTGAGTTTGAGAGTATCTTCAGTACTCAACATGACATACAATGCATATATTAAAGATGGAAATCCTTTCTCTTTAATTACAAATGATCTCTGCACTTAGTAAATAAATTTGAATAGTTTCTAAGAATTTGTAATATTAACATATAGTAAATTGAAAAAATTTACGAAAGTTAATATCTGAAAGAAAATAATAGATGTAAAAGTGAATAGAGAAACATCTTCGTGCTCTCAAACTAAGGTGCTTCAGATTGGTCTATATAATTAGATTGTAGGTTTAAAGATAAGATAGTTGCTCTTTTCAAAAATCTATCTTGTGTTTGAGAATATCCTTAGTACTCAATATGACATATAGTGCATATATTAAAGGTGGAAATCCCTTCTCTTTAATTAGATATTTCAATTTATTTATTTTTTATTAAGAGGCACTTTATATGTACATTGAAGTTTATAAATGTGCATGTATAAAGTTATATATAAACTACATGTACTTTACATATTATAAACATCATTGTGAATTGAATATGATTATTTATTCTTTTTTTTTTTTACATTTTAAAAACCAATTTAAATATTTTTATGATTTAATTAAATAAAAAAATTAACAAATGTATGCACATTTGTAATGAATAATTGCTATATTATTTTCATTAATTTTAATTACATTTTAAATGAAAAAAAAATTTATATAATTAGCAATTATTTTTTTCTCCCACTAAGCATTTAAATTATTTGTTTAATCTAAAAAATACCAATTACATATTTTTGTGAATTTATCATGTTTTTTTTTTTTTAAAAAAAAAATTATTTTATTATCATTGAAATATCTTTTGAACTTTATTTAAAATTTCTATCAATAATTAAAATGTATAAATAGTGGAGCCATGGTATCTACTATATTTTATCCCAAACTTCACCCCTCTCCATACATTGTATATCATCTACAATAGCTCATGTTTTGTTAATAAACTTGGATTAAAATGGAATATATATATAGTTTATTGAACTGCAAGTGTCTATTACTTTTCAATGCACACACATAACACAGGTTCTTATATATATAGTATGCATATATCAATTAAAATTATAGTATAAACAAAATTTTTGAAAAATTATAATAATATAATTATTAATAATATTGAGGTGACAGCTTTACATATATTTTACCTATTGTCTATTCAGTCATTTACTCACTGAAAGAATAAAAAAGAAAATGTATCGTATCATGTTTATATTATTTAAAGAAAGTGAATAGTAAAATGTCTGACTTTTATTGCAATTAAATATTCTTTGGGTGATTTTTTTTTTTCAATCTACTTTTTTTTATATAAAAACATAATAATACTCATAATAGACTATGAGCAAAACTTTTAATATTATACTTTAGAGAACAATAAATTGTATATGCTGTCATATCAAAGACATTTTATTAATAAACATGATTGTATATGGCACAGATGGAAAAACATATGCTAATGTATTATAAAATTTATTTACAAATTTTTTTTTGTTTTTAAGTGAGATAGTATATGGCGCTCAGAGATGGATAAATGAGTGTTCAAGTATTATAAAATTATTAAATTTATGAATTTTAATGTTTTGTTTTTGTTTATTTATTCATATTTTTGTTTATTTACTTTTTTTTTTGTGATAGCATATAATTGAATTCACGCATATTGATACTGCAGAGTTCACACCTTCATTGTACTGAACTATCTATAAATATATATGCTATGCGTTTTTAAACTGATTGGCAATTATACTTTGCCTTAATATTATTCTAAGTTTCTTATATATAAGAGAATCAATAACAAACTCCCAAATTTAATTTTAAATTCAGATAACAAAGATGTACTGATGATATATAGAAAATGACCGAAATGTACAATTCACAATATTAATCAATTTAATGCATTATCAGGTTTTTAATGGATAATATGTATATATTCTATTAATTTTAAAAATTGCATAACTGATACTAAATATTTATTGCTTAAATTATGGCTTTCTTAAGATTACATCTATCATCAGTTGACCTATTACCATATAAGACAGGGGTCCCCAACCTTTTTGCACTTAAGAGCACATTCTATAATACCGGCCAGTTGGCGGGCACCATTTATTTTTTCAACCAGGAGGCGGGCACTATTTATTTTTTCAATGTAAATTTATAGTAATACACATAATATACAAAAAAATATTTATTTCAAAAATAAAATTTTAACGTTTATATTTTAACGCTGTAAAAGTATAGTATGCTCTTCAATTTGATTACAATATAATACAATAATTTATAAGAAATTTTAAAAATTAAATTTATTTATATCAGATAAATAATTTTTTATCATGTTCGGTTAGTGGCTAGCACACGTAAAATGGTCTGCGGGAGCCATGGTGCCCGCGGGCATAGGGTTGGGGATCCCTGATATAAGATTTTGAAGACTAAATGAAAGTAATTTTTTTTTTTTTTATTTGATTAACAGATTATATTTGTATAAGAGTGTTATTTACAAGTTTATTAAAAGTGACTAGAAAGTCTGACTTGAATGTTTTTTATAGTATGCACTTTTGAATGTTATTACTTAATATTGTTGTACACCTGTCTATGTGTGTATATATGCACCTTATTGCTAAAGTAAATTATCAGGAATTCATATATTTGGTGGAAATTTAGTTTTAAATATTTGCTTTTTTTAAATTAAAAAAAAATCTATATGTTTTAAAAATATAGCATATACATAGATCATTATTTGTTTTCTGGTTTTAAGTAGTTGCTAAGAATTGTTATTTAATAATAAAATAACAAAGATCTAACTGTGCTTTATGAAATGGTGAACAATTTTAGTAATTACTTTGTAGTGCATTTATATATATATACACACAATAAGTGCATATAAACAAATACTTTTTGTCAATCTAACTGATGTGGAATCGATTTTTTCTTTTTTATTGTATTGTAAAAATACTATTTTTGATACTATGATTTTAGAAAGATGTATTATGCTTTTTAATGTTTACTCAAACACTATATGTGAATATTTATATTAAAGCATTATTTGATTATTTGGATACTCAAGGGTATAAAAGTTTGTTTAATTGATAATATTATTAAATGATAAAAATGCTTGCTTAAATGTACTGTTATATAAATTGTTTAGTTGTTTTTTTTTTGTTTGTTTCCTTTTCAGATAAAATTAATAATTGTGATTTTTATAATTTTCATTTTGGTTTATAATATTGAGGAATTTTTATTTCCTATCAAAAATGAACTTTATTTTTATTTTTTTTCCTATTTTGAATTACAAATGATTCATTGTTACTCAAGTGCATTGTGGAATTGCTAAGAATCTGTATTTCATAAATATTTCTACCTGAATTAACCTTCATTTTTGTTTTTGCTATTATTTATTTCTTTAATTTTTTTTTAATAAAACAATTTTAAAATGGTCAAAAAATGCTCTAACCATTGGTGGTTCGTTGTACAATTGGTTCATTTGATTTATATTAATTAGCTGACAAAAAAAAATAATAAAGTCTTATGTAAATATGATTTGTATTCATTTGAAAACAAATAATATGATTTATTGTGAATTTTTAAAAATAAATTTTCAAATTTATAAGAATGTCATTTTTTATTTAAAAATAATAAATATTTTTTTGGAAAAAAACATTCTGAAGTAAAAAGTTATCCATTTATTTGTGTTTTTTTGTGTCTGAATTTTTTTAATGTTAGCTGTTTTAGATAAAAGTTCTTTTTTTACTTCAAGTAAAATTTAAATGCTAAAAATTAGGTAATACGCAAACAATCTTTTACTTATGTTTAACAGTATTTTTTACCATTGCATAATCTTCACTTTTTATTATTATTCTCAACCATAAATTATTTCAAGTTCAGTATTAGAGGAAAAATAACTTTTTTTTTTTTACCTTGATCTATAGAAATCTAATTTTCTTTATTTTTACATAAAACTTGTTTTTTGAACAGTTTTTATTTCCCTCTTAAATCAAATAAATTATTATAATTAACTAAATTTAGTATACTTGTAAATGATTTCAGCACTTTTTTCCAGTGAGGTTGTAATTTTTTTTTTTAAGAATGTATTTCCTGAAAATAATATTCTAATAATTTTCTTGTTAAAATTTTCCCATCCTACTAAAATAGATCTCTTAAGTACTTAGTACTGGTAAGAGTATGGCATCTTTCTTACTAGTAGTGAAACTACATCATATTACAAATACATTGCATTTGTAGTCAGCATGTTGATTATTCAGCTATGTTTTCCCTCCAGTTAATAATAAGTAGATATTCATTTACATATATAAATACTAGGTGGTAGTCGTTTTTTTTATGTGACAGTTATCTCAAAATCGTAAATTTTCTGGGATCTGAAAAAATTCATCCATCCCAGATTGAACTCCAGCTCATGATCATTGCAAGCAGAGATACTAACCTTTATGCCACATATCTTAATACGTATTAACAATTGTCACTTTTTAGTTTATATATTAAGATTGCTGATTCATAAGAGTTTGGAAAAAAATTGAGAAAATTTGTATTTGGGATTTATTTATAATGCATAATAAAATTATATTTAGAATTTAATGAAATAAACCTTTCGTTTGCCATATTAAATAAATATCTACTTTTTATTAATAGTAAACAGGTTATTCTTTAAATGCTACTGAATTACATAACCTAATGACTATGTATGATATTTAAACCAGTTGTGTTGATTGTAAATATATATATACAGGCAAATGGATTTTTTTAATATATTTATTTATATTATATATATATGGTGAACTAATTAGTAAGTGAGATAACTTATATGTACAAAGTTAAATCCACAGCTAAGATGTATTGATGCATAGCAACCAATCAAATGTGGTTCTGCAGGTCGAATGAAAACAATAGCAAACCTATCCAAGCTACCACTAATTAAAAGGTAGGCAATCACTCACATTTGTATGTATGAGCTAGTAGTTGGGCATTATAGCTATAAGAGTTGAGATACAATGTATAACATCTTTTACATCTCAACTGAAATTAAAACTTTCTCATCAGCAAGTCATATTTAAATTTAATATTTTTAACAGTTAATGTAGATGTAAACTAATTAGTAAATGGAATAACTGTTATATACATGAAATTAAATTACAGCCAAGATGATGTGCAGCAATTAATCAGATATGTTTCTGCAAGCTGAATGAAAACAGTAGCAAATCTGTCCAAGAATACCTTTTGATTAGTGATAGTTTGAACAGTTTTACTATTGTTTTCATTCAGCCTGTGGAATCATGTCTGATTGGTTGCTGTATATCAAAGTATCTTGGCTATGGATTTAACTTCGTATATGTAACAGTTATCCCATTTACTAATTAGTTTACATCTGTATTTAAATGTATATATATATGCACTATCTAAATGTACAGGTACATGAATTCATGCAAATTTCTCTATTATTATATGTGTGTATAAATAATTGTAATTTATTTCTGTAGATTGTACTTAAAACCTAATTATAAAACAGCAAATAGTCATGATCCAATTACAAAGTCATTTGACTAATTTTGCATATGCTACATCCGCAAACAAATTCCATCTAAATGGTCTTTATATGATGGAAGATTTTGTTGTATTGATGCTTCCAATGGTAAGATTGTGTCATTTGTCTACTGAATTTTTTGATAGCAAACCAAATTGTTATTCTAGTTAAAGCTGGATTAGTCTAGAAATAAAATATTTTAAGTACATTTACCCTTATAGCAAAACTATCTGATGTTATATGCCTGGAAATAGGTAGAGTAACTAGTAACAGAATAATGCAATTAAACAACAGCGCTCGATCATCGTAGATGAATTTATCTTCATTTGTCACTGTGTTGAAGTGTTTCATAATGAATCCTTATATTATTAAAATATATAACTTAAATACAAAGCTAAGTATTATATTCTTAAGTTTAGTGATAATTATGCTGTCCTTTTGTCTGCAGATAGTTTAGAAGTTATAAATATTATATATTGGATTTTTTTCCATCATCTAGTTGATATGTTTTTAGAAAAAATCAAATTTTCATGTACTGTACATTCAACTGTTAGTAATAAATATACTGATTAATATGAATGTTTTAAACAGTATTATTTTCAGATATTTTTGGCTTAACTAGTGATAGCCTAGCATAGAAATTGAACTAATGGTTAACCTTTAGATTTGTGAATACTGAATTTGAGCTGATACTCTATACAATTAGACTATTCTATCAAAGGCAACAGTCAGTGAAAATTTAAGTCCTGATTTCTTTTAAGGGCAAAATTAATGAGCTGTTTCCAAAAGTGAATTATCACACCCTATTTATACATGTAAGCAGTTTCTTCTATTTTCTTTTTTTTCTCAATATTCATGTGTTTTCTTAATTGAATATGTTCATTGATATATGCATAATCTGCTACTTTAGTCATTTCTGATTTTTCCTCTAATCGTTTTATATTTCTGTAATCATTTTTTGGTGGGGTGACTAGTTTCACTGGTATGTATTCTCCCATTTGCATGATATTTCCTAGATGCAGTTCTTGCTTCTTTTTTTTTTTGCAATTTGCTATAGTTGGCAAAATTGAAGATTTTCTTTAGTTTGTTTATAATCTGGTATATATGGATACATTGCTATCCTTTTTTTTAGTTTTGATATTTATTTTTTCGTTGTTAAGATTTTCTTAATGATAGCTGATGGATAGCCATTTTTCATGAGAGTTTGTTCTATGTTGAACATTTCCAATCAAGAGTGAAAATGATGAAACCATAGCCAAATCTTAATTTGTTAGAATTATGAATTGTATTGAAAATATGTTTTTATTGCAGAATAATTCCATTATACTTTCAATAGGAAGAGATGTTTTTATTTGTAGGTTATCATTTTTATTTAATCTTCATCTTAGAATAGACAGTGCTTGTGTTCTGATTTGTAGGTTATTATCTTCATTTATTCTTTTTTGTAAGACAATCCATTATTAAGTAGATTTATGAATGAACTTTTTAATTAAACACTGTTTACTAAGATAGCAGTTATTTTTATTTTCTTATTCTTGATTAACTTCACAAAGTCTTAGAAGCCTTGACACAGGATTGGGTCTTATATGCCAAAGAGCTAAAAATATTGAGAAGAAACCCAAATTTTTGACATAGTAAATATCTAGAATTATAATAGATTATAAAGAAACATTGTCTTTATGGATTTTAGGTAGGCCATAGAGATATGAAATTTTTCTGAAATGTCAATTTATTTCTACTTTTTTTAGAGTCTGTAAATTACCTGAATTATTTTCTGAGTTGTAAATTAGTTTTTGTATTCATGTAAAATTTCTTGCCATATTTTTATATTGATTTGCTGTGAGGAGGTCTTATTTTCTTTGTCCATTAATTGTAGCATTGCTTTTGTCTGCAGGGAAAATGATTATAGGCTTATCTAATTTGAAAGATTTAATAGCCTCTCAATTTAGGTAATGTTTGACTTAGTTTACAGTTGTGTCTCAAACATTTTTATTTTTGCAGCGTAGTTCTGTTGCTGCTTCTAGAGGCAATTTTTGAGTGATTTCCTCAGCTGCTATTATTTTATCTAACAATAAGATATTGGATTATGTGATGGCTAAGTTAAATCCTTTTTGTAGAACAGAAGTTGTAACCTTTTAATGTTTGGAATTCAATTTTTTATTAATGTCACTTCTAAATTATTTGTACCATTTGACGTTTGATATGCCCATATAGGCTTACAAGTTTTTTATTTTTGTTATTTTCTTTATTTTTCAATATATTTTAGAATCTTATTTTCTTACTGACAGAAAACAATTTGTGAAATCTTTTTCAGTAAATTTACTTTTCTGATAACATTTCAATATTGCTAATGGATTTCAACATTTAGTTCTTGATAAATCTCTGGACATTTGTATTGCAGGTAACAGTCTGACATACCCTCTGAGTGATTTTTCAGAAGAAGTTGTAGTTGAAAGCCTATGCAGATATTTTCACTGCATATAATTTTTTTAAAGACATTGCCTTTCACAATATAGCTCAGTTAATTAAAATATCACTTAAAATTTGATATTCATGAATTTAAAAGTCAATGGTTCAATTCCCTTGCTAGCTTTTATTGGTGAGGAAAATATTTTGAGACAGTATAAAGTTTGATTTTTTCTTACACAAAAAAAAAAAACAAACATTTAAAATTTCAATTTAATGATGAAAAGATGAAAATAGTATGAGATATAACTATAAGTAGAATACTATCACAAATTTTTAGATAGTCATATGTATTTATAACTTCTAAATTACAGGGTGTACCAAGAGATAGTCATATAAATTTATAACTTCTAAATTATAGGGTGTACCAGGAGTCTGGTACTTTAAAGGGAAAGAATTGTCAATGATTTTTACTTGTTCAATGAACAAGTATAGCAGGCATTATATTGTCATCTGCTAATCAAGTTTCATTGTGCAAACATTGTTATAAATCTAGTGACACATTTCTATGTTGTTGCTTACAGTCTATACCCAGTCTATTACATTTTGTTGAAGTTTCTCTTAATTTCATAAGAGTAGAATTATAATAACTAATATTTCTTATTGCATTTCCAAATGTATATCATATAATACTAAATCATCCATGCACTTTACTACTGTTACACAATGCTTTATTTACCACCCTTGTTTATAGTTTTGATTGCCCCAGCAATCTTCAGAACTACAACATAATACAAACATGAATATACATAAAATAAAATATATGTGTATAGGAAGTTTTAATTAATAAATATAGAATGTAAAAAAATTATATAATATTTCATCATCAACCATTATCAATTCACTGCAGGATGAAGGTCTCTCCAAGTTCAATCCATCTTTTCCTATCTTTAGCTTCTTTTCTCCACATCACCCCTGCACCCTTTCTTATTTCATCCATCCATCTCGCATGTGGTCTCTTTCTGGATCTTTTACAAGTTCTCAGAATCCAGTTTAAAATTTCAATAGTCCATCTATTATCATCTCTTCTAACAATATGTTCAGCCCAATTCCACTTCAGTCTTTTAATTTTTTCAATGAGGTCAGTAACACCTGTTTATTCTCTTACCCATACATTGCGTTTTCGATCCCTTCTTGTTACTCCCAACATGTATCTCTCCATACTTCTTTGAGTGGTCTGAAGTCTCTGTATTCCTCTTCTATTAAGTGTCCAAGTCTCAGATCCATAAGTAAGAACTGGCAAAACCTATTTATTAAAAACCTTTTCAAACACATAGGCATATTTCCTTTTAGTATCAAGTTATTTCTACCAAAAGCATTCCAACCAAGTTTAATTCTATGATTAATTTTATCCATTATATTTCCATCTGTATTAAAATCTGACCAAGGTATTTGTAACTATTAACTTTTTCTAACTCATCATAATCAAGATTTATTTTCATATTTTGAGAAAATCTATTAACCATTACTTTAGTCTTTTTAACATTTATCTTTAGTCCTACTTTCATTTGATAACTCCTGCAACATTTCATGTAGCTCTAAAGCATTATTTGCAAAAACAACTACATCATCTGCAAAATCTAAATGACTTAAATAATCTCCATTTACTTTCACTCCTTTAGCTTCCCATTTTAATCCACAAAATACTTCTTGCAGCACTGCTGTAAAAAGTTTTGGAGATATGGAGTCACCCTGTCTTACACCCTTTTCAATGTTGATTTTCCTACTATCATTATGTAATCTAACTGTTGCTGTTGTGTTTTTATAAATATTCTTTAAAATATGACAATATCCTGGATCTACACCTTGATGATCCAATGCTTTAATCACTGAAGAAATGTTTATAGAATCAAATGCCTTTTCATAGTCTACAAATCTTAAGCATAATGGCAACTCATATTCATTTGTCCTTTCTATAATTTCTCTCAATACTAGGATATGATCTACTGTACTAAAACCACTTTTAAATCCAGTTTGTTCTCTTGGTTGGTGGAAATCCAGTGTTTTCCGTAAATGAGTTGTAATTATCTTAGTAAAAATTTTGTATAAAACTGATAAAAGTCTGATAGGTCTGTAATTTCTAATATCTTTATCACCTTTTTTAAATATTAATACTGCATTCTTCCAATCATCTGGTACATCTTTATCATTGAGACATTTGGTATATAACTTTGCTAAAAAAAATTCTATTTCTTCACCTGCTTCTTTTAATATATCAATTATAATTCCATCATTACCTGGAGCCTTCCCTTTCTTCATAAATTTAATTGCATGTCTCACTTCTTCATTCAAAATTCTGGGCAATTTGGAAGATATAATAGGTATAGGAGGCACTTGTTCTTTATTACTATATAATTCTTGATAGAAGTCTTCTACACATTTCATGATGTTATCCCTCTTTTTAGTAATAATATGATCTTTTTGTCTTATTCCAGATATAAATTTCCTACCAACACTAAAATGTTATTTTACACTCTTGAGACTTTTATTCTCTTCTACAGCTTTCCTTGCTAGTTCACAATTATACTTTCTTATATCATTTTCAACTCTTTTCCGCACCATTTTACAAAATTCGAGATATTCAATCTTTTTTAATGCATCATTGTTGTATATTCTCATATTCCTTCTTTTCTTCATAAATTCTCTAAATTTTATTGGTCAATTGCTGCTTTTTTCTAACAGCTATCTTTGTTGCAGTTTTTAAAAGTGTCTCGCTTATTTTCCTATTAATGTCATTCAAATCTGAATCATGTTCAAAATCTATTAATACTTGAAACCGATTTGTAAGTTCTAATTTAAATTCATTAGAATGTTTCTGAAGATTAGGAATATCAACTGTAAATATTGTTTTTCTTAATTTTTGTCTCTCTAGTTTTGCATTAACATGTATCTTACATCTTACTAATCGATGATCACTTCCTGTGTTAAATTTATTAAGAACATTACAATCTTGAAATATGTATTTTCTGTTAGTCAAAATATAATCCAATTCTGCTGTACCTTCATTTGGATGCTTCCATGTCCATTTCCTTTTAACATTTTTCTCAAAAAAAGAATTCATAATATAAAGTTTTTCTTTTTTTGCAAACTCCACAAGTCTATGTCCTCTCTCATTTCTATTACCATAACCAAAATTACCTACAGCAATTTCATCTTTCATTTGTTTACTAATTCTTGTTTACTCTGATCCAAAGCTTTTTGTACATCCATATAAAAATCTTCTATAACTTCATCACTATGAGAACTTGTTGGGGCATAAACCTGAATTATCTGCATTTGGTATCTGCTATTAAGTTGTAACACTAATCTTGCCACTCTGTCTGATACACCATCAATCTCCACAATGTTATTCTTCCATTTTTTATTTATAATGAATCCTACTCCACTTGTATTTCCAATATTTGTGCTTTTATAGTAGAGTATATGTCCACTTTTTAAATCCATTGTTTCTTCACCTTTTCTTCTAACTTAACAAAGTCCAATAATGTCCCATTTAATATAAGACAGTTCTTCTAACTCTTGCAATCTTCCTTCACTTGAAAGTGATCTGCAGTTGTAAGTACCTAAATAAAAAGTCATCATCAAATGGCAGCCTGAGTCCGCAATCAGGAGATTCTTAGCACCCTCCGCCTTCGGCCACCAACTGCTGCCTTGGTTGGTGACTTTACAGCCTCCTGGGAATAAGGGCCATTATTTATTTTTGTCTGTCATGATTGTATATATTGAAAAAATATTCTTAAACTCGGAGGTAAAAAGCCAGTAAACTCACCATGCTGGCTAATGCGTGTTGGTGAGCAGCCCATCCATGTTTGTATACTATATGAATAATCACTTAGTAATAACAGCTGCAACAACAAGAACGTATGGAGTGGACATTAAGGAATTTGCCCTGCTCGGTTTCTTTAAGGTCTCCAAGAGGAATCAAAGGGTCTCCTTTCAGTTAATAACAAATATTTAACAGGTAATAAATAGATGATGATTATAATATATATAATGTAAATTATATATTCATTTATATTCATATGTTTGTATTATGTTGTAGTTCTGAAGAAGATTGTTGGGGCAATCAAACAGTAAAGTGCATGGATGATTTAGTATTATATGATAAGAGTAGAATTACTTGGATTTATTCTTTGCTTAGATATACTTCTTCATCAAGTTGCAATCTTTAGCTTCTATATAAACTTATCAGACCATAAATAAAAGTGGTGCCACCTTTACTGTTAAAGGCTTTAATTACCGTTTGAGATTGTTGATAACTTAAGGGTTGGTTGGTTATCACATACTATGGTTTATAAAAATTATACTAAACCTGTAATACTGAACTTATGGAACATTCTGTAGTTTTAGACTTATATAAATCTCTTTGATTCAAAATCTAATATCATAAATGAAGTATATTCTATCATGATGAAAATAATTCACCAAAAATTTTTATATTTGATTGCACTGCCATTTAGGGGCTTTTGACTTATCCTATGGTAAAGCAATTAACTAAAGTGAAGGCAAGTTTGCCAGTTATCTGGTATTTACTGAAATAATTTTGAATGTGCATATGATTGAAGAGGGAGTGAGTACGGTATTTAATTTTGGCAGAAAGTGAATTCAGAATTGTATACAGTCAACATCAAATAGAAAAAATGAGAAGAGTTATAGTTTTGGTTAAGAATTATATATATATAATAATAGTAATTGAATAGCTTTATGCTCAAGAATTTAAAAGAAATTTTATCATTAAAATGTCAGAATTAGAATCAGTTTAAGAACCAGACACCAGAGCTGTGCAGAGTATTTTTTTTTTATGATAGTTATTAGATAGTAGCTAATTTTTATAAGCCAAATTGTGTAGAACTAAATGTATATATGATTTTTAAAAATTGCAAGCATGTATGGAAAATTTGGAATTAGAATGCATTATGTATTGTCTCGCCTTATCTAAAGCAGGAACCAGGGTGATACTTAGAAATTAAATTGTAATTGACAAAACTAGAGTTTAGAAAACATTACATTTCTAATATAAAATATAGAATTCTAGTAGGAATCAAAAGTTCCACCCCACTAAAATTAAAGCTATACACAAATAGAGGAGAAATGAAACAAAAAATTTATATTGCAAAAGCAGTGTAGAAAAGTTTGGAAGATTAACAGGTTTAAACATTTTGTTAGCTAAATAAATTAATATTGGAATGACTGTATAGTTTATTTCATGAATAAGAAGTCTTGTAATAATGTTTAAATTTGAAGAGTCATATTTATGGAACAGACATAAAAAGTTATTTTAAAAAAAGAGGTGGTTATGGGAAAATAAGTATATATTTAGAAACTAATTTGTTGATTAAAAAATGGGAAAAGAGGTCTCAAGTTGAAAAACTAATATAATTAATTGAACACAAAACATAGAGAAAGGCTCTTTTTAATACTGTCAGCCATTTTTTTAGCAAGTGAAACCATTTGTTTTAGTTATGAATGTCAATGTACTGACCATAAAGAAAAAAGATAATTGAAATAAAAGTATACCATTGATAAAGTGTATTCAAGCCTTAGTTAAGTTTCAGTATTATGAAGGGCATAAGAAATAAAGAATTAAATAATTTAAAGATGAATAAATTATATTTAATTTAAAGATTATAAGAGATGATAGAAATTGTAAGACTTGCTTTTAAACAAAGAATATGTTTGGATATACATGTGTTAACACATGCTTTTTTAAAATTGAATATAAACTGAGCTTCAGAAAAAAAAGAAATCTTTAAATAATTTACAATCTAACAAATATTGCATTTTTAATCTTTTTTTAATAAAAAATATATTACCAAAATTGTCTATTGAATTATTTTTTATTTTTTTGCTTAATTAGTAGTAGATTAAATACTATTATAAGTGAAGTATGTCAGTCCTATTTCCTTTTATATGTTTAAAACACTTACTTAATAATAGATTAATAACCAAGATAGTTAAATCTTAAAAGCATTAATTAACTTTATTTCTATTTAGATGTGCTTAAAATTTCTGCTACATCATAAATTTCAAACACATGAATAAAGATATATAAAAATAGTAAATGATTTCAGTACTTTGTTTCAGGTATCCAGAAATGCATCTTGGAAATCCCTTACCATTTTCAAATGTCTATGTAACTTTGAAAAGTATTGTGAAATAGAAGTAAGTCCTAAAATATTGTTCATGAACAAAAAGAGTAATTGAATTGACGATACCATGTATTTATTAAAAATAGGCATATTAATCTTTAAGTTTGAAGTTTATATGTGAGCTAAAAGTGGTAGAATCTAGCCTAGTAAATGATTAATAATCATTAATATATCTAAAGATGATATCAAATTTGTAGGTGCCTTTTTTGCACTTGTAGATTGAATTATACTAATTTAATATTTCTATTTATCTTGGTTGCTGAAGCTGTAATCTAAAACTCCAGTTATTTATTTTTTAAAATAAAAAGATATTCTAATAACTATAGTTATACAACTGTAACTCTAGTACTTCTATCTAGAATATGTGCATGTACATCTAGAGTAATATTCCTTCATAATGACCAAGTAAAAAATAATTTTGTAAATACTACACAATTTTTCTTTTTTTACAGTTCTTTACAAAAATAGTGCTCTAATTTTAGTAATTAGAGGTATGCCATTAAACCAAATTACAATTATTCAAAATTTTCTATTATCTAAATAAAAAATCAAAGATAATCTTTTACAATAAATAAACAATTTAAAAGAGATTTGAACTCAGACTTTCAAAGTTGGTCTAGATCATCATCAACCACACATACATATATAATCAGTCCTTAGTTTAAATTATAATATCAAATCTTCATACTTTAATGGACAGACTTCAATCTTCCTCACCCTCCAATTCTTCAGCCATTCAGGTTTAGCATGAAATATGTATATTGGAGATCGTGTATCTTTTTCACATATATGTAGTCATGTGTGTTGGCTGTAAAAGATGAAGTAGGGAGCTTGAAAGTCTTGAGTTTAAATCTCTTTTAAATTACATTAAGTTCAGTATCAGACAATATACTAAATAAATTTGTAAATGCATTTATAAACAAAGCAAAAAAAAAAACAGTTAATATCTATAAATTATTAGGTCTAATTGCAATAAGCTATCTTTTTTATTTTAGGAGAATTTGTTTTTACAATGAGGGAGGATCTATTTTTAAAATTTCCAAATCCAAAAAAAAAGCCCTAGAACTAGAGATTTTAAAACAGTATGTGATGTGATGCACTGTGACTTCTCCTTATACAGAGTCAGGTATCTCTCAACAACTATGCCCAGAGAAACCTGTTAGCCATTTTACCTTTCCATTCCCTGCCCTAAGTTTTCCCATAATCTTCTCTATTCTGCTCCATCTTATTTCCACAACATAATCTTTGTCAACTCTATGACCTTTATATCTAAATCCCTATTTTCTCCCAAACCCAACTTAAAAACCAATAACCCACTTTCTGTATAATCACTTTGTTTATATTTATTCTTCCACAACTTCATTATTTGTACCCTTTCTGCTTTCAGGCATTTACATTCAATTAACAGATGACTAATATTTTTTATGCCTTTCTTATTATATCACTCACATTTTTCCTTTTATGTGTATATTCTTCAGTTGATAAAGATCCCGTTCGAGCTTCAAACAGTAAACTACTTTCCTTGCTATTATCATAAATTAACTCATACCCAATACTCCCTTTACTTCTATATATATTGAAACTTTTTTTACTCTCCATACTAGTTTTCTATCTCTTCAATTCCCTATTTTTTATTAATGCAACTATTCTATCCCATTCCTTGCCACTATATAAGTATACTGTCATAAATTCTTTATTCAAATCTGCATACCGAACTACTTTTCTCATCCATCTTGTTGCCTGCCTTTTACTCGTAACCCAATTAAATATTATTTTGGCTATTCTCTTATTATCCATAAACTGCAATCTACCAAACATTTTCATTTTGCTTTTTGCATCTCTCATATAAAAACTTGACCATCCCATTTGTCCTTGAATTGCCTCCTTTGCCATCCACACATCTCCATCTAATGCATGTCTTCCTACTTCCCTGTGAACTTTTTCTAAGTAATCTAATACCCCTTTACTAACACGTAACGCATCGTTACCAAATATTAACCCTGCTATCACCACTCCCATACAATTCTAACTGCATCATACTTATTATATGAGAACACTTGATTTCTTTATCAATCCCCTTTTTTCTTTGCTTCATTTATCAATTTTTTCTCCCATTCATCCAAGCAATTTCTCTGATTACTTAAGACAATTCCCAAAGAGTTATATCTATTCACCACAAACTTTATATCCCCAATAAAAATTATCTGTCTTCTCTTTCCCCAATATTAATCATTACTTTTGACTTTTCTTCACTAAATTTAATCCCTATCTCTTCACCCACCCTTGCGCATGTCCTCCGTTTAACTTCCATATCTTCCCTTCTTTCTGCTCACAAAAAGACATCATCAAATACAACAAAATAGGTGACATAGGGCATATTTGCCTTAGTCCCACCCCATTTTTAACTTACTGATTCTATATTCCGTAATTGATACATATAGTAATTATTTTCATATAATTTCTTAATAATATCCACTAAAGTTCCATCCATTCCCAAATTTACTAAACTTACCCATAATCTATTTCTATTTACTCTATCATATGCCTTCTCTTTATCTATAAAAACCATATATAACTATCTACCTGTATTCCTGCTCATATCCATAAGTTGTGTAACTATAAATAAACTATCTCCTATATGCCTATCTAATTGATAACCTAGAATTTCTCTCACTATATTATTTTCTTTCATCTATTTTGAAACTCTTCCAGCCACCATATATGAGAAAACTTTATATAGCACTGACATTATTGATATTGGTCAATAATTGTTTAACTTTCTATGATCCATTCCTTTAAATAGTAGCCTTACTCTTGTATTATTCCAACTACCGGGAAATCTCTTTTGTGCCATCTTATTAAAACATGATAATAATTTTAATTTTGCCCTAAATTCATTACCATCTCTGCTGCCCATCAATCCAAACCACTTGCCTTTCCACTTTTAAATTTCTTACCTGCCTCATTTCTGTAAACCTAGTATTCTCATTACTATATGCTTTCACATTTGCTATCACTCTGTCCTTCACATCTAATATCTTTTCTATATCCATTACATACTTATTTAAGATTGTCTTTAATTCTTCTTTAGAGCTACACTCTATTCCCTCATCATCTAGTAATACTATTTCTTTCTCCCTTATATTCCTTCTTTTAATATATTTTCAATTTTTTTTTACTCCCATCTCTTCCACTTT
This sequence comes from Epiperipatus broadwayi, assembly GCA_028023455.1. Taxonomy (NCBI): domain Eukaryota; kingdom Metazoa; phylum Onychophora; class Udeonychophora; order Euonychophora; family Peripatidae; genus Epiperipatus; species Epiperipatus broadwayi. The sequence continues at coordinate 574,694 of JAQFVV010012756.1, read as the reverse complement.
TATTAATATCCTCCAACAATTTACTATTCAATTTCATTCTCTCTATATGATTATCTATTTTAGCCAACTTCTTTTTTTCTAAGTACTTTTCCCATTTAGCATTAACATCTTTTTCACTTTCTTTGTTCTTAATAGCACTTATATTCTCTGCATGCTTTTCCCCTCCCTTTTATTATTCTCTTTCCTATTACTTTTATTCTTATGAATATTCTTACCTAAAACCCTATTTGCTACTTTTTCTATTTCACTACACCAGTCCTTATACTCATCCCCAACCAATTCTTCCATAGTTTCTTCAACTTTTATTTTATACTCTTCTAACTTATTCGTATCATTCACTCTCCATCCATATCTTTCACTATTATTTCTACTTTTATTACTATTTTCCATCACATTACTAACCATTTCTATTATAAAGAAGTTATGATCACTATTACATATTCTCTCTTCATTATCAAACACCTTAAAGTTCCGTACTTTATTCATTCTCTCTTTCTCTACTAATAAATAATCTATTGTGTGGAAGATATTATTTCTAGACCATGTGTATTGCCCCTCATAAATATTTGATAAATTTCCAATGTTCAAATTCACTCTCTGGCAAAAATTCTTCTAAAGCTGTTCATTCTTATTTTCTACATCAATTTCTTCAACATGCCCATTCATATCCTCTATAACCATTATTCTCTTCCTCTTTTCTTTGAAACTCTATATATCCTTAACTAGGCATTCATATATGCTACTGTTCCATTCCATTATACTTTGACTATCTCCAATGGCTATATACATTATAGCCACCATCCATTCTTGTCTTCCTAATCTTCTCTCAAAACACAAATGTTTTTGACATTTAACAGTATTTAAATATTTGTTTAAACATAACTCCTATACCACCACCTCTTTTTTCTTTTCTAGCTATACCTTGCCATACCCTTCCAGAATGTTATTCTCTTATATGCGTTTCCAGTACTGCTAATACCTCAAGTTCTTCATTTTTAATTGGTTTGTTTAATTCGACCCACTTATCTGTTTTCCTACCAACTTGCTTATTCAAATATCCAATTTTAACAAAATTTCTTCTTTCCAAATTACTCTTTTATAAATTGCAAACTCTCCATATAGTAGTGCCACTCAGTGCAAGCCATCATAATCAAAGGATACAAGAAGGTTTGTGCATAAAATCCCTATCTCGTGCCTACTTATCCAGACTAGAGATTTTTGATTAAAAGTATTGTACCTGTATATAAGACCCAATATCTATTTGTCACAAATAAAAAAAAAAAATGTCGTAAAAATCGAAAGTCATGGTGCATTGCACTTCGTTTCTTTATAATTTATGGTGGTATTTTAAATAATTTTCTTTACTCATCAGTTAAAAGACTTCTTCTATCATTCCAATCTTTTTTAAAAATATCGATCAACTACTTCCTTCTGTTTCTCATTCCATTATAGTAACGTATCTTTCATAACATTTCTATTTTCTTTTTTAATCCACTTTTCTAAAGCTTTTTACTTTCTTTTTTAATCGTGTGCTTCCTTCTAACAAAACAATATTCTAAACAAAAACGTTAATTGTCTTTTTATAAAATGATTTCAATATGAATGCGATATTTATAATTAAGTCAATTATTGACAAATTTTCTGTATTTATTTTATTTATATAGTACCCACTTTTGCTAGAGGACTAAATTTATTAAATGCAAAACTTCTGTCAGATTTATAAATTCTCTCTTTTTATATTTTTATTGCCTACAAGATTCTTTGCATTCTTAAATCGATACATTAATAATAAAAGAACTGCTGGTGGTGATGTACAACGCATTCCTACACCTGCTAAAATATTTCAATTACTGTATTGTATTATTAATTTTTAAAAGCATGTTAATTAACATCTGTTAGGTAAAATACTGTAGCTCAGGAAATAATGTTATAAACACACACATATATTAGACAGATGGCAGATATCAGTTTTAGACCTGTAACAGCTTGGTTTGAGTTGTTCTAAATGATAACACAAGTTCACTAGCTTATAATGATAGATTAAACATGCATGCAGGTGGTGATATATTTAGAAAACCTGGTAATAAGCCTTTAGATAAAGCAAGATGAGATGATTTTATTATTATTAATGATATATCTCTGTTTTTATTATTCTTTTATTGAATTAAAAAAAAAAAAACTTTTAAAAGAAATTTTATTTATGTAAATTGATAATGCAACGACAAATTAAGGTGAAATTAAATTTGTTTAATAATATTTGTCAATTATAAATTAGGAAGCCAAATAGTACTGAAATTTGAAAATTGAAATGGGATACAAATTCTACACTTTTGTTCAATTGGGGATGAAGAATCTCCTCGGTCAATCTAGGAGTCCTGAATTTTCTAGCTAGTCATTAATAATTGGGGCCAACAACTTAAAAACATTATAAAGACATAATGGTTAATTAATGCATTAGGCTATCATACCCATGTCATTATGTTTGAGTCCAGATCAAATGAAATTTGGGCTTTTGCTATCTCTAACTAACTTGTTATTGGTCAATAAATAAATGTTTTTTATTAACTAGAAAGTAAAAGTTCCAAATTACTCTTGTTTGATTAGATGGATGTCTATGCATTAATTGTAGGACTAAAAATGTGTTGCAGTCTTTTCAATTGATAGTTGAGATATCAAATTCTTAAGATTGCTCCACTCATGGTTTATCTTACACATTAGATAGATACATAAATATTAGGCAGATAATGAATAAATCTTTTATTTAATATTATCTAGAATAATAAAAATCCTCAATGCAAATCACTTCATTTATCTGAATATTTGATGCTTTTTCTTTACATGTATATATAATGCAAATACCAGGCTAGCAAATATTGTCTTGATTGGACTAATCATTTGGTGATCATTCTACACATTAAGTATCCAAATGTAATGAAAAGAACCACATTTGCAACTTGCAAAGCTATGTGGCATTAATGTAACTAACTTAATAAACTACTAGCTAAACATTAATATAACAAATATAAGTTGATAAAACAGATATATTTAAGTGTTTTTTAAATTTCAAAATATTTAATTATAAAGTATGGTACAATTGATGATTAGTCATATAATTTATGCCATTTAGTCTTATTAATCATAAAGTTTGTTAAAACCAAGTTAGATCTGGATTCGAGACCAGAGTTTGAGCTGGGAAATGTTTTTATATTTATACAGGCCTATTTAGAAACCCCTTCCCACCATTGAAGTAGAAGGAATCTAGAAAATAGTTAAGTTGCCATGGCTAACAGGTTATTCATTAAATTGATAAAAAAAAAAGTAAAAGAAACTTGAATTTAGAATTTCAACCTGCCTACATTTATCCATTCTATCTTATACAATTGGTACACATAACCACATACATGTGAAAATGATAAATGATCTTCAATATAGGTATTTCATGCTGAACAAGCACTCATCAGTTGGTTCAGATCGTCATTCCCCATACATACATACAATCAGTGCTCAGTTTATATTAAGATAGAAAATCTTCAAACTTTAATGGACAAGCTTCTGTCTTCTACACTCTCCAGCTCTTCAGCCATCCATGCCATTGAAAATCCAAAGATGGAATGCTCAAAGTCCTTGTTGATGCCAATATTATTATCATACCCATGTTGAATTTAAGTCACTCTGACCCCTCACAAATAGGACCTTAATATGTCCATTTAAATACACAGACAAGGAATGGGCAGAATATAGACTGAAAATGTAATATTTAAATACATGTATATTGTCTATGCTAAACCTAATGTAATTAGAAAGGACTTGAACTCACTTTCAAGCTCCCTACAGATATCCACTCCATCTTATACAACCAATACACATTGCAGATCATTTATCTTTTTCCCATGTATGCGGCCATGTGTATCAGTTGTATAAGATGAAGTGGATAATTGTAGGGAGCTTTAAACTCTGAGTTCAAGTACCTTCTAATTATATTAGGTTTATTATAGATAATATACATCAACTTAAATATTAATAATGAAGTATTATAAATCTAATTTTTTTCCATATATAGGTACATGCTATGCATAAACTATTATTTGATAAAAATTATTTACGACAAGAATGTGAAGACAGTAATGCTGGTTAAGGAGTGGTAAACAATTTTAAATTGATGTAGCTACTCTTAGTGACATTTATCTTTCAGAACAAAGAAATTTTAAGTAAATTTTAGAGAGCTATAATTTTTTTTGAAAATTCAGATCAATTAGTGAAAGGATAATATATGGTAATGGTTTGCAGTAGCAGGCACTTTAGTATTTTCTATTCTTGAATATCATTATAACAATGAAAAAGGCTAATAATAATAAGTTGGCTTGCACAATGGTACCAATGTTCATGATATTAATATATAAGCTCCAACATTACATTTAGAGAATTCAGAGATTAGCATTATTACAGCAATACCTATTACATTGTTACAAATAGTAAAGTTTAGCCAAAAGTTTTTGGAAATAATGGTAATAGTGCTGTAAATTTAAATGGTCTACAGTTTTTAAATTTTTGTATATCACATGGATTGATTGTCATACTTTATTTAGATAGAAATATAGTTGTAAACAAATACGGATGACATCTTTATTCAAAACAATGACATTTTATAGATTATATTATAGATAGGAGTCCGAATATAAGATTTCTTATTTTATGATTATTAGAAATGTAGATTGATAAATGGATCATAATTTAGTATGTTCTAAGATGAAAATTGCATGAAAAAATAGACCTTGTTACAAACATATTTACAAGAAAATTGATTGCTCATTCTTTAAAAAGTATCTACTATATTTACTAAATTTCATCTGTTGTTAAACACTACAATTACTAATTTGGACTTTCAGGATTATCATATTATTGAGACAGAGAATTCATTTCAGGAATGTGTTAGAGATACAAGTAACTTTACTTTTGACTTCACCAAACTAGAAGCATTATGATTGGGTTTTTTTTTGACAATGATCTTATTAGTGACATGATTAAATAGAAATTGTGACATTTTCTATATTAAAATTTTTTATTAGTCATTAAATAGACTAGAGATAAGTGACATTTTTCTGTTTAGCAGAATAAATTTGGATCTTGATAATAAATACAGTGAAGCAGCATTATGCACTGTACCAATAAACATTAGTTTAATTATACATAATACAATAAAAAAATGTAAATAAACAAAAAAATATTAAAATGTATAATATAGAGCAATCATTTTTTATCATGAAATGCTGTACATGATCACATTAATAAAATGTCCTTGGGTATGTTGAAAACACACACACACACATATATATATATTCTTTATGAATTTCAGTGTGGAACAATATTTCAAGTAATGAAACATTTTCTAAGTATTAAATGTATGTAAATAAATCATTTTTTATAGCGCAATGTTTGTAAACTGTAATATTTAACACAGCATTATGCTGTTGCACATGCGCTTTGAAGATTTTAACTATAAATGAATGAATACTAACACTCATTAAAGAAAATGTTTAAAATATCTTTTTTAAGTGATAAAATGAAAGTTATTGTTTTAGTAATGCTAGAAAAAAATAATTATAAAATGTTTTATTGTGTCAGAAATAGGTACCAGAAAGTAGTAATAATTGTACAGATTCTGAAGTTGATTTAAAAACATCAAAACAATTACAAAGGTCATAGTCAGATAATAATAAAACTGCTATTATATTTCAATTAGGAAAAAAATATTTAAAAAAATAATCAACCAAAGCATTATTAATTGCAATAAAGATTTGATACTTCACTATTCATTTTATTTTATAGTCGAGTTTTTAGACCACGTTTTTATCAATGAAGATTTGGAATTCAAAACTGGAAGGTAAAAGCCAGAAACCAGTCTGATGATAGAGATTAATGAATAGTGCAACAGTCTGGCAACTATTGATTACCAAAATTACAATATATGATACTAGAAAAAAGGTTCCTCTTGTTTATACATTAGTGGAGAAAACAATACTCATATTTGTATAAGTAAATAGAAATAAGCCATATATGCAGTATATACATAATCATGTGACAACAGTTCAACTTATTTGAACCATAAATCAAAAATCTGTTGTTCAAAGCATCAATTAAGATGAATTCCATTTATTACTCTGATCTAATAGACAAAGAAAGCTACTTCAAGATTTTAACAGATTGAAATTTTTATATTCCTAAATGTTTAAATGACAACAGACAAATATAATCTGCCTGAAAGTAGTCTAGTAAATGTTCTTGAATATAGTGTTAATGCTTTTACATGTCAATATTATTTATAACCATTACATCTTCTTGTGCAAAATGTATATCTTAATGTAGGATGAATTTGTTTGTTAACTAATAAATATTGATTATTGAAAGTCAAGTCAGAAAATCTAAACATAAATCACTTTTAGACATGATTATTTAGATGAAGACCAACAATGTTCTCAGTACTTCATGCTTCACCGTATTACAATCATTCTTTTATGATTATTTACATCAACACTCATCTGATCAATTCGGATTACTCCAAAATTTTTATTTTTCATGTCTAAAAGTAGCTAGAATCTATTTTTCAGCCAATGACTAACTGAATTTGCAAGGCCAGCTATGTAAAAAATATTTTGACTTTCGTTGAAAAATCCCCAATTATTTAAAAACATTTCCAAACTTTACCTTAATTTACCATTTGCAAACATAATTATTCTTACATTATAGATATTGAATATTTAAACAGATTTTCTTTCTACTTTTTTTTTTTAAATAATTATTTTTCGTCATCATAATTTATTTTCTTTTTTTTTTTTTGGGGGGGGGGGGGAGAATAAAAATGTAAATTTTATTTAAAAACAATTAGTTCACACATTCATAAAAATAACCCCCTCCCTCCAAGTCCAAATAAATATAACAGTGCTGACCTCTAGAAATATGAAATAAATATATTAAAATATGCAGGATATTAATAAATACAGTAGAATTAATTACTTCCAATTTTCTAGTAAAATTACTTATTTCTATAAAAGATTTATATTTTTTATTGATTTTTTAATTTATTTTACATCCTGGAACTTATGATTCAAAATGCGGATTACAAAAACAAGATTTAAATGCTAGGATCAATATATACTGAGAAAAAGTTAAAAATTGCTTCTTTTTCTCGGAAAAGAAAACAAGTTAAATAGGATAAAAATAAATCAGCCTACGAATAAAGTTTTGATTGTTGTTATGTTTTAAACATATACATATAAATACTTTTATTTTATTTTTTTAAAAAAGATTGAAATATATATATGTGATAAGCGCCGATGTATGTGGGGTTCAGATTGACTTTAGGTCAACATGGGTGTGACAAAAATCTCGGCGTCAGGGTGGCCTTCGAGCATTCCATCATCAGATTTTCAATTGGATGGATGGTTGAGGAATTGGAGTGTGTAGTAGATTGGAGCCTATCCATTAAAGTATGAAGATTGGTTATCTTAATATATATCTGAACACTTATAGTATATATGTGTGTGAGATGATAATCTGGACCAACTGATGATTGCTGGTTTAGCATGAAATACGTATATTGGTGTATTTATCTTTTCAGAATATATGTGCTTGAGTGTATCAGTATTATTAGATAGAATGGGTCATCTGAAAGTCTGTGCTCATATACCCTATATAGTAAAATATTAATATTTATCTTATTCCAATCTAGTCAAAAACATTTGAGTTTTGATTATAAACCATATCCGATTATTATATTCTAGGTAATGGGATAATTATGCAGGACCCATAAAATAGTAAGATAACAGGTACACAAAAAACATTTAACAATATTGATAAAATACTTAGTTAATGCAAAAATAGAGCAGATTGTATTTGCTTCAGTGGTGAGCTGGCTTCGATAGATGACTTACAATGATGAAAAACTGAAACAATGCTGAATTAGTTATGGCCCAAGATAAATACTGTATACATTTGATTTTGCTTTGATTTTTTTTTTTAAAAAAAAAAAACGAGGCAGACTAGTAGAGTTTAGGCAGGCACATAGTGATTAACAATTGTTTTGTTTTTCTACAGGAAGTTTCTTGGCCATTTTTACCAACCACTGAAATTTTTTCTGCAGATGAAGCAATAAGCAATCACGTATGACTTGATCTCCTATCTCAATACTTTTTTTTTATAGACAACATTTATAATTCTTTGGTTTCGTTTTTTGGACAGTAAATAAGATGAAAACATGTAGATTTAACTTCTTTGGCAGTAAGAAGCCAATTTGTTTGTACATTTTTTTAACATTCCATAATTTAGCATAGTCAATTGAATTAAAAGATTTATTATAACTAATAAATCACAACAAAGATTTAAATGTATATTCCCTATCCATCATACGTCAGCAACAATATTTTTTAAAAATTAGTTATGACAATTCTTTTTTGATATGATACTCTTAATTCATGCTGAATAAGTTTCAATATAATCTCATATTCATGTGATGAAATATTGTATGAAAATTTTCATGCAAGACTTAATTCATTTTTTAAGTATAGGAATATAAACTAAAATCTCTCTATACTTGTAGATTACTGAATAATTTTCCTGATACCACTAAAATTTTTTAGCATGTAAATCCCCCTTCCCTGCCCCCACTTTTCTGCAAAATTTGATATAATACCACCTTTTCCATGGTCTTATTCTTTGGCAATGATCTTAAGGTTAATATGACATTTTCTTTTTAACAATTCTATTGGTCAATATCTTTATAATATCGCATTTTAAAATTTTCATTCTATTTTTGTTAATTATTATTGCTTTGGTTAAATCTGTTCATTTCTTTTATTTTTATTCTAAAAATAGAATTCTATCAAGCTTGTTTCAATTTGATTCTTATCTTTCAAGTATTCTTTTTTAGATCTGTCCATTTAGTTTTCATAGTTCCTTTTTTTTTATCTCTATAAATTATCATTGTAATATCTTCTGGCATCTATTTTATTTTCTTGTCTATTTTATTTTAATTTTTTTTTAAAATTTAGCTTTAATTATTTTTACAATTTTATCCACAGTTCATCATCAAATAAATTTAAAATATAAAATTTAATTTCTGATATTATTTCTAAAAGAAATATATTCTGTAGGTAACATTTAGGCCACGAAAAAGACTGTTTTTTGATTTTTTTTCAAACCATTTATTAGTTACTTTTGCTTTTATTTTTGTTGAGTAAATACTAGACTAAAACTTTCACCTATATTTTTAGAATCATTAATTTCATAACAGCAATCAAATAAAAAGACTACTGGATAAAATTCTGTCTCATAGTTTCTTAATCTGAATAAAATCCATACAGTTAAAAATCATATGTGAAAGCAAAATATGTATCATTAATGAAAATAAAAAATAAACTTTTAAAAATCTAATGGTCATAACTCATATTAAGTTTATCTTTTTAATAGTAAAACACAAATGATCTTCCTTGATATCCTGTAAATAATTAATCCTCTTCTGAGAGTTATATATGCTGAATTAGACATTTTCACAAATTTTTAATTTGAAAAAAAAAAAAAAAAAGAAATAAAAAGATTACATCAATGTACACAGAAATAATTTACTTTTTAACATTTCCACAATAACAATTACTAACTGACAACCCCGAGACTAAACATGTTTTCTCTGTTAACTTATACAATAGCTCTTTTATTTTGTTTTAATGAAGTAAAAGTTACTGACTATATTCTGTATCTTTATAGGTATAACTTTTCAGCAGCAATTAAAGCAAATCAAAATAATTTACTTTTATTGAGCAAATGCCTCCTATATTTACTTCTTTACTTAAATAGAGATCAGCATATGAAGTGCTTTATTTTTTCTTTTCATTTAGCAGTTCAATGTAATATTGTTTTAATAATGGTTATACTTTAAAAAAACTTTCCTTTTTGCATGATTTCTTTCTCTCTTCTATTTAATTAGAGCTATTGGATTAAAAAATAAATAAAATAGCCAAATTATGCTTATTAATTATTTTTTCTTTTACCTTTTTTTCACTTTATAATTACAGTATTGTGAATTCACATAAGATTCTATAATATTTTTTCATCAAATATTTTTTGATTGTATTTTACATACAAGGTTGCAAATTAGTATAAGATTTGTCTGTGTACGCAAGTGAATAAATATAAAAACAAGTTTAATTTCATATTCATTGTCCTTTTCCCTTGTCTAGTTTCAATATTTGTTTTTATTGGAACCATATCCATATGCTATATGAATAAGGTGTTTACTTTCAAGTTGACAATTACTCTTTTATTACACATTGACCATATAGCATAAGATATCTATCAGTTAAACAATTGTTTAAGTTAATAACTTTTTCAATTAATAATATGAGTTTTCTCAGCATGATTCTTTCTCCTAAGTTTATATGAATGACCAGAGATTTTTACTCTCACTTTTACATTTATATTATTAAGTCAATCTTGATTGTGTTTTTCCAAATACTTCTAATACACTTGTGGAATACCATATTAGGTAAAAAACATTCCTTTTGAATGGTGTAATCTGATAAAGTACTGCCATTTTTCAATTGTTTTTTAGCAAATATTAAATGTTGTTGAATAGGAGGAAATGTTTCTTTTATCTTGAATTTTAGCCATAATTTATTCAAAGGAAGTATTTGATTTAACTTTCAAAGTGATTAATTTTTTTTCCATCTGACAAATATGACTAGTGATAGTTTTTCCATTTGTTCAAGATTACTAACTTCAAATTGCTCTCCTTTAAAATTCAAACACTTTAAATCCAAAAATGCTTTTAATCTATGTTTTTAATCAAAACTAGCTTCTTTAGATGAAGTTAAAACAAGATTTGTACACTAATCATTATTGTCAGTTTTAGTGTTTGAAAGTAATGCAATCTTCTCATTTCTGTTATTTCAAGGTAGTTTTTTTGATTTCTTTATTAATTTTGATCTTCAATGTAGAGTTTGAATATTTTTTTTTATCTCTTTAGCAATTTCTATTTTAATTTGAAATAGTTCTATCTATATATGATTACACTAATAAATCATTATTTTTGATGTTTTTTTCTAATGGGATTTTAGTAGTAATTCCATCTTTAACAACAAATCTCCAAACTACCATCTTAAAACAGTATGATAATACAAGATTAATTCTCAATTATTAATACCATCTAGCATAAGTTGGAATAATCAATAATTATTACATGCATATAAAATCTCTATCCTTAGTACTTGAACATCCATTCTCAGACTATTTTCCAACTTCTTTATTTATCAATAAGGCCTAGGATTTAAAATTAGAAGGAATACAAATATGTACTTGTCATGTTAAAAACCTTGGAAATTCAAATCAATCTAAAGTTTTGAACCCTAGTCAACCTGCTTGAACAGAGCATCAGTTTAAAAAGCATAAGTGTACCATTTATGCTAGTGTGCATAAATTAGTAAAAAGCACATGATTGGAGGTTTGTTACATTCTTTATATTACATACATAGTCAGTGCTATATAAATAGATTATTAATTATAATAAAACTCAAAATTTACTATTTATTTCTAATTGCAGCTGTTAAAAATGAGATTCTATTTTTCTTCTGCTACAGAATAAATGTTTGTACAACTCATTTTAAGTTATAACTCAGACACCCAGTAGATTGGTTTCAGCATTGTGAGCAAATATTGGGTTATATATTGATAAGCTCTAAGCATAAGTCCTTCACTTATACTTTTTAAACTGATATTCATGGGTGAGTATATGTAAATTAGTAAAGCACATGACCAGAGGTTTGTTACTTTCTTTATATTACATACATAGTCAGCACTATTTATTACAGTAAGATTCAAAATTCACTATTTATTTCTAATTGCAGGTGCTTAAAAATGAGATTCTATTTACCTCCTGCTATAGAATGAATGTTTGTACAAATCATTTATTAAATTATAATTCAGGCACTCAATAGGTTAAAATCTTGATTTCAGCATGGTGACCAAAGGTTGGCTTATGCTTTTTAAACTGATGTTCACAGTCGAGTGCATGTAAATTAGTAAAAAGCACATGACCAAAGATTTGTTACTTTTTTGTTTCTTTATATACTTTTAGAAGTTTACATCTATGGATGTCATATTTTGTTGTAGGTTTAAATCTATATTTCATGAATATTTTATCCCCCCCCCCCCTGAATTCTTTTCATTTCTTGTATCATTTGCTCTACAGGTTTCCATAACATAATTATTTAAATCAAATGTTTTATGCCTTCTCCAAAATTTCCATCATATATTCCTAACATCAGTTATTTTCTTGCCTATTATTACTGGAATTTATTTTTAAACTTTCCCCATTTCAAATCCCACTATCATTGTTGACTGTGATCAAACTTGTGGTAGCTTAATTATGATTGGATGCTGCACATTAAGTCATCAATTATATAATGAAATAAATATGTGTATAAATATTTTCTCCTACATGTTAGAACTGCTATATTATTTAACAACTATATTTATAGTTAATAAGTAGATTATAGATATAATTAATATCACTGGCTTCATTTCTTTATTTTCTAAACAATAATCTATTTTCTGGAGGTGTCAAAATTTATTTTAAGTTGATTAGTAATCTATACACATATCTTCCTGTTACCCTATTTCAGTTGAAATTCAGTAGAAAACATCAAAACATTAAATAATTAAGAAAAAAAACATTGCATAAACAAAAAGCAAAAAAAAAAATATTTAATTAATAAAATGATAATAATTAATGTTGAAGTTAGATATTTGCAAAAAATATATAATAATAAAATATTATACATTAAACAAAAAATATGAATCAGGAATGTCAAACTCAGCTTCAGACCATTATTCTGTTTTTCAAATTCAATTTGAATACCTCAATTATTAATGTATAAATAAAATTAATATTTTCAATATTCATTTATATCATGTCTACTTGTATATGGTGTATGAGTACACATAATAATTAGAAGAGAAAGTTTAGTATAATTAAAGCAGTTCAAATTAAATAAATATTTTTTTATTAATAAGAAATTATATTATTAAAAACAGAGATATATGATTAGAAATATGAAAGTAGAATAAAGAAACATTCCAGATATGCAAAGTATTACTAAAAGTAGGTAAAATGAGTATGAACAAACCAGGAATTCAATTTAAATTAACTTTTAGTATTCACAGTTGTCAAATATTATTACTAAGAACTTATAAAAATTCAATTGGTTATACCAGGAAATCACAATATCTTGGAGCTCCTATGTTACTAACTTAGATTGTACACTAGCAGTTTTAGAATCAATTTACTGTGCTAATAGAACTATTTAATACCTTAGGTGAATTCATTTCACAATGAATGTTATGGGATCAATATGTGTATAATTTAGAAAATAAATAACTTAAAATTAAAATCTATCTGTTCAATGTTAGTAGAAATGAAAATATAATAAAATATAATTAAAAAAACTACAGCTCATGTCAGGAAGTTTATTTATAGTTATTAATTCAATAAGGTAAGGTTCAATAGCAAAGTCTTCTAATTACTAATGAATAAATGGTCACTATTTGCATTTCACACTAATATAATATTAACAGATCAATCAGACATATAACTTAAAGTAATAGTCTAATTTAAAGCTTACTAGAAATAAAAGCAAGTAAAAGAATTTGATAACTTCAATAATTAGGGTTTATAAAAAAAACTTCAATAATCAAAATATATATAAAAAGAAACTAATAATATATATATATTGAATCATTATCCTATCATATTAATAAGAATTGTGTTCAACAGAAATTAAATAATTAAGATAATTATTTAATGAGTAATATTGATATTTGTACTAGAAATCATTGATGCAATTTTTTTAAATACTTTTTATATAAACAAAGCAAAACTCTCCATACAGTATTGCCACCCTGTGCCAACCAGAGTAATCAATGAATGCCAGAAGGCTTGTGTATAAAATCCCTATCTAATGCCTACTCATCCAATATCCCCAGACTAGTTTCTGGCTTGTGGCCATTGTCAATGACCAAAATGTATGGGTGCTGAACTGAGTTCAGACCCATATGACTATATAAGCTATTGAGCTTAGATTGAAAATATTTTTGTGTTTTCAATTTCATTCTCATAGTTTTGTAGTTAAATAGAGATAAAAGGTGGGTGCTGGAGGGTTGCATTAGATCCTAAGATCTAGATGTGGTGCTCCTCAGATCCAAAGCTCCTCACTGACGATGGCCACAAGCCAGAAACTAGTCTGGGGATATTGGATGAGTAGGCATTAGATAGGGATTTTATGCAAAAGCCTTCTGGAATTCATTGATTACTCAGGTTGGCACAGGGTGGCAATATTGTATGGAGAGTTTTGCTTTGTTTATAAACAATTATTGCTAGTATAAGATAGTGATCATGTGATACTTTTTATATTTAATAAATATTGTTTACATTATTCCAATAAATTTATTTATCACTGGATTAGGTATTTTGTGTTTTTATTCTTGTTCAATAAGATTGACTTTTATCTAAAGTTTAGATCTAGATAAAATGGCATTTATTATAAGTTTTGTGATAACTATTAGTATAAATATGGGCAATACATGCATGCGAACAGAAGAGTTTGAGCATTTCTATAATGATCCCCGCCCTTTTTGATATATGCTTAGAAACGATGCTAAATGCAAGGTTAAAGAAGCCTGATATATATTAAGCAACCCCACAGCAATAAACAGAAGCTTGCTTCTGCATTTCCAAAAAATGGATGCTATAGTCAATTTGCAAGAATTTCTCAATTGGTAACGAGCTATGATTATGGGAACTTAGACTTCCCGAAAGCACTCAGATGATTAATTAAGATTATTAATTACTACACTATATAGCTTCATTACATGTGCATAAAGCACAATTATAGAGTTAGCATAATTTTGTATTATTAGTATTTATAAATGTGCATGCAGCAAGAAATACCAACAATTACTGTTTTATAATATTATTCTTCATGATTAGCATCAGCTTGAAGATTATTCCAAGAGTTTATATTATATCCTTTTAAATTCCATCACAAAGGATGACTTGATGATTATTTGATGCTATGTTTAGTACAGTACATTTTTTATACATAATTGCTTTAGCGATGAGCTGACTCTTTGTTTTTCTTTTATTTCATTAAGTTAAATATATTGATTGCCTTTTATTTCTATAACCTCAACACAAAGTTATTTTATCTCATACTATTACATTACAGATAATCCCATAATTATGTAAATAATCTACTTTATAAATATTTTAGTGTAATTTAAGCATAAGTCAAAAAAATTTAAACCTTTAGTGCTGTAATATATTAAAATGATTTCTTTGAATATATCATATTTATAAAAGATTTAACATATTAAAAACGTTTTTTAAGTTTATATTTGTTAAAAATTATATTTCTAAAAATATTTTAAACAATGTATGGCATATAATTAAAAAAAATTAAATTAAATAAAATTTAGTTACCTATTAAAGTGATTTATTATTATTCAACTTTGGACATAGAAGAATAAATTATTGCTAATACATATTTTCCCTACTTTTTAAATTAAATATGACATATTTAGAATGTTTTGCATAGTTGCTGCATATTTTTTAGGTAAATACACATAAGTCAAAAGCAAAGGAAATAGAATATATACATTTATCTCAGTTATTACTTATAATAAAAAAAATCAATTAATTTTTAATACATTTTTTTGTTCTTGATTTCCTCCATTGAATTTTTCTATTACTATTATTTAGAAATTACATTAATTGTAACAGGTATTCATTTATAATATATATTATCAGTTATTTAAATTTCAATTTACATTAAAATATATAGACTGATTTAAATTTGTTCTCTGGCAATTATTGTTCTGGATAACTCTAAATAAAAAGATCTAAAATACAGTAAAAAGTAGACCATTTTTTTTAACTGTAAAAAGTTATTGAATATGGAAGCTAGAGGGCAGTTCAATTATTATTTAAAATAGATTTGGTAAATTTCATATGGCATTATATATATTATAGATTAATTATTGTAATAATAATAAAACAAAAAAAAAACTCATATCATTCTGTCATATCCAATGAAACAACAATATAATTTTCATCAAATGCAATATTTTAAATTTTGTTTACAAATTCAAAAGACCCATAAACTCTGTCATTCGAAGTATATAATAAATACAAGATGATCTCATCATGTAACTTCATACTAGATTGCAAATATGTTATGGAATATTAATATTTATCAAATGACATTAGATATTATGCTTGCATATGTGTATAGTAAAACAATTAAATCATTTCAGCTATACATATATTCTTTGAAAGAAACAATTTTCATATGTTAAGATGCTACTTATCATCTAATTGTGGACATTAAACATAATAAGCACACTTTAAAATTTCTTTTATCCAGACTATAGAATCAGAGAAAACATATGCCTCCCTTTAGCTCATGAAAATGTCAATTCAGAATGTTAATCACTCACAACTTACACATATAAAAGAAATATTGAATAAAAAAAGAATCAAGGCTGTATTATATATTGTGACCAAATGTTTTCACACATTGTCCCTATTGCCGACCTTAGCATGACAATTTTCTATAGTTTCTTGGGTTTTTTTTCAAAAATAGTTAACTTTGTGCCAAGAAACAATAGTTTTTTTTGTATATAACACTTTAGTACAGCCTGTATACAAAGTAGGCATGTTGTTATATTTATTATAGGTATAATAGTTTATTTTTCTTTAATAAATTCCAATTATTATTAAAATAATACTACTGTACTGAAATGTGTGCCAGAAAAGAATGATTTAATAATTGAATAGTTAGAAGATAATAGAGAATATAAAGTTAACTTAAAGTTAGCTTCTGTAATTTTTAAATGATAAAATTAGAGATAAATTTCTGGTTTATTATAATTTATCTTAAAAATTATTAAAGCTATTTTTAATATCTAATATCTTTAAAAATTTGTTTTGTAGTTGTAATAAATTACAGAGTTATTTAAGAAGTAATTAATAAGTTAAGTTAAAGCTTAAAATGTCATTTTCTCCATCCATGTATGTGTGTGCATGAACTTATTTGATAATTAACAAGAGTAATTTTATTTCGAGTTATTCAAACTCATAAAAAAAGAAGATAATTATAATATTAGTTAAAAGTTAAACCTAATGGATAAAATAATTATTAATGTAAGCTTTAATAAATAAATATCATAAAAGAAACTCAATTTAGTAAAGGAAAGTGTTTAAATTATTTTTTAGGTTCTTATAACCTAATTGGGCTTGGCCACTTGATGGTGTTCTGGCTCGCCAAAACACATAACAAATGCTGTTTACAAGGCCTGACTTATGGCTATAGAAAACATCTAATGTTTGTCTTAGCCATTAGAAGGCAGTTGATGATGATGTAATGCAGAAATAATACGACCTATTTCTGCTTCGTGACAGTTACTGTGAATCCACACACTTATCTTTCGTCTACAGTTTGATATATATGTGTGTGTAGTTTGATTAATCAAATTTTTACAATATACGTTACCCAATCTTTGTATTTATAATGAATTTAAAAAAACCTGACTTTATAGTAATTTTCCAAATGGCCACACCCTTATTTAGAGAAGGTGTAATGTGTAAAAGCTTGCTGAGGGTACGTCAAAACAAATTTGGCCAAGTTCGCGTGCGAAATCTCGTTTTCACGAGAAATACCACATAGTTCATAAAATGGCTGGCGATTGCGTAACTTTTTCCGCAGTTGCCGGAAACAGAAGCTGAGTATTTCTGCTGTCCAATAAAAATATACATGATTTTTTGTAAATTTCATAAAAAGCACATATTATAAACATGTTTAATAAGTAAAGAAGACATTTATATGTGTTTGTTGTTGTTTAAAAAAGTTTTGAGTTTCTTTCTTTTGTCCGACTATGGTTACGATTTTGATATTTTTTATTTTAGCATTACAAACAACAGAACACTAACCCTAAAACTAACCCTAAACCTAAAACTAACCCTAAACCTAACCCTACACAGTTATTTTGATATGTAGAAAGTAATAATTAAGCAAAAGACATTGCTAAATAGACATTGCAAAAAAAGTTCTAGCAATCAATCAATAACTAAAAAGGAGGAATGATGATAATTTGTCCAAAAACAGATTTAAAAATAAAAAAAGATTGTCGTTTACTAAATACAAAATTAAAAAGGCATGAAAAAAAAGTTATAGCAATCAATAAAAAAAACAGCGATTTAAAAATCACATGGCCCCGTAAACTGTACATTGTATTGTTTTTGACTGCCAACAACGCCATCAAGTGGCCAAGCCCGATTATGTTATAATTACCATTTTTTATATTTTTTTAATAAAAAACTTTGTTAATTTTATTTTCAAACTAAGTTCGTTAAATCACATGTAATTTTAAAAATATCTAGATTAAAATGATGTCCTTTACTGATTGACTTATCTTGTAATGAAGTTTTAAAAATAAAAATAACAGTCTTTGTTTATTGGATATTAATAAGAAATTGATAGCTAAAAAAGGTAAAAATACTATAAAAATAGATTTTTGTTATTTTAGTTAGTCTGGTCTGGTTTGAACTTTCTCTCTGGCAAGTTAAAATTTTGAAGTATAAATTTTTATAATTATTTTTTTTTTTAAAAAAAGTGCTAAATTTTGAACCTCATCATCTTTAAGTTTACAATGCATTGTTGCTAAACTACAGGTACACCTCATTTCTTGATTATTGAATCTCAATTTAAGCTTTCTTAACTGACACATAATGCTATGGAGGAATTTTATGTTTAGTTTAAGTCAACTTGGTAAATATAACTTCAAAATGTGTATGAATTGAAAGCAGGTGTTGTGCTCACTTAAATATATTGTAAAGATTATGCAGAACAATTTCCTCAGTTCATATTTGTTTGAATATTTATCTTACAAAAGGAGAAAATTAAAAGCAAATTGGAATGCATAAACTATAATTGATGTTTAAAATGTGTTATATTAATTTTAACTACTTTATAACAAAATTTATTAATTATTATCAGAACTGTTCTTAAAAATAACTTTAAAATGCTTGTTTAAATTATTTTTGAAAAGAATTCTTCATATATGAAAAAGAAATATATACTGGAGAAATTTCACTAGTCTTTTGATGTCTATGCTGAAGTTATCAAATTTAATATTCGTAAAAAAAAGAGCTTGAAATTAACCTTGCATTAATTAATCTAAGAACAGATACATCAAATAATTAAAACATCTCAGCTCTTAAGCAACAATTTAAATGCTTCCCAGGAATAGCAATGTATAATTAGTTATTAAAAGATGTGAGTAAAATATTTGTCAATATATGCCATTAGGTTAGCAGAAATATTTCTAAAGACATTTTGATATGCTGAATTATTCCTTGCTAACTAATGCTTTATAAAATATGTGGAGGAAATTATTAAAGTTAAATCCCGGAAATGTCATTATTATATGATAGATAACTTTAAAAGTTTAAAATGTCTGTCTTAAAAAAATCTGCATTATTAATTAATCAAACCTGCAGGATCCCAAAATTCAATCAGCTGAATAAGTTATTGCATTTCATCATTGTCATTCTCATAGTTTCCGGCTCATTGCTTTATGTTTATTTCTTATATTTTAAAAATGCTTTTAAATTTAGAACTAAGTTAGTTATAAGAACTTTTATATATTGTGTTTGGAAATCTTTTGCCATTTAAAAAAAAAGAGATATGTTTTGACTTGAAGCTTTGCAGAAACATTTACTGGTCGTAGGAGCACTTCATGCCCTTAACAGATGGCCCAGTGTGGAGGAAGCTCACTAATGAATTAAGGTTTTGTGTTTGGTTAAAAAAAATTCTATGCAGTATTTTCTTTTGTACTTTGCTATGTTTTTCAATAATACTATTTTAGTATTATAATTGTGTCAGGTAATTCCATGCATTGTCAGATAAATATTTTTATTAAATATTTTGGTATTTTCTGGAAAAACTATACTACATTTTGAGTCAGCAGAGATATTCTTCTTTCATAATAATTATTTTTAAAATGTATGGTACTTCATTCATTTAAGAGTAAAATAGCTAAAATATTTATCAGAAGTTTTGATATTTTGTATAAATGCAATAGTCATAACTGCTAGTATTTTCATGCACTTGAAAATTATTAGTCTCACATTTTTATTCATTTATCAGTCCTGTCCACTTATTTTCAATAATTTGATTTTCCATAAATGTGGATATTGTCTCTTTGTGCCAAAATTTTATATGCTATTAATTTTCTTTATTGATATTTCATTGTCATTTGACTTAATTGCAGATTGTGGATTTCAGTCATTGTTAATTATAGTTAAAATTTGAATATGACTTTAGTCAATTATAGTGTTAAGTTTGTATCTTGTCATCATTTAGTTTATAGTACTGCTTGGCCTCATAAGGTTAGGCACTACTTATTCATGTTTATTATTGTGCTTGATGGAGTGGACAAGTTCCCCCATTATTATTATATGCTTTTCCATGAGTAGATAGTGCTTATTATCATGTTTAAAAGTACCCACATCCATATACAGGATTATATTTCTTTGTGTGCGTCTTTCTATGTTTTCCTGATGCACTGTGACAAAGTCCTGGCATCCTCTTTTACCTCAGATATAGGTATTTGAAAGTTACGATTCTTATTGATGTATTCATTGATTTATATTGTCCTGCTCTGCGGAGCCTATGCTTTGGTCTATAACTCATGATGTGCTTAAATCTATTTTTCCACCATAGTAGTTGAGGAAACAACAAAACAATGCAATTTAAATGCATGATGACAAGGATAAGTTAGTTTTGAAGGATTTAATTTCTTCAGGTTGCACTTAGTTATTTTTGTGCTAAGAGGTGTAACAATGTCTGTATTGTGTTGCTATGATCTTATTATTAGCCACAAGTAAACCAACAATTCATAATAGTTTAAAATATTTAATTGTAAGCATATGGCCATTAAGTGCAATCCACATGTACTATGTAATTGTTGTGTTGATCTAGAATTTTTCACCACTGGATGTGTAAGTCATTACTTTAAATATTTTGGTATTATTAATATTGTGTGGACAGTAATTTATTAATAGTATGTATGTACATGACTTCTGATGAGTGATCCATACTTTTCTTTCATTCAGTTTATTTAGTAGTATAAAATATTAAGCAATAAGGGATTATTTATTTTTAATCTGACATTAATTTTATTCTGCCAACAATTACTTTAAGTTTATTTAGCTGATAATATAAATTATTAGCAAGTCAGCCCATTAATACAAGTTGCCAATGATTATCATTTTGAAAAATCAGTAAATTTATAAAAAAAATGTTACTGAGCTATTGTTAATACAATTAAAACATTTAAATTTATGATACCCAAAATTGTTTAGACAGATCATTTAGTGGAATTAAAGTGTATAAGAGTCAGCTATTGTTTTTTTTTATTTTTATAAAATATAAAATATAAAATTTTATTCAGAAATTTGGTTACAATATATGATAATACTTAAACATAGAATATATTACATGATAATCAGGGGGATGAAAGCTCAATATTGATATCTTGTTTGACACCAGCTAAAAGGACTAATATGAAGCATATCAGCAAGTCCGGAATAGTATCTTGTTGATATAGATGACCACGCTTGCATGACTCATATAGTTCAGTAATAGGTCTAATCCTTTGTCCATGCTCTGCATGACCAAGTCGACCCTTCATATTGGAGGTTACTTCCATAACAACTCAGGATCTGGGCAATAATCATGCAGAGCAAGATAAGTTCATTTGTGTAAAATAATTGGTTTTTCAAAACCTTGGTTAGTCTGTTTGTAAGGCAAAAAGATGTTGCTTGAGTACTTAAGTCAAAAGAACATTTTGTCAGCGCTATCTTGGCAATAAGTCCAAACTTTATGTGTAAATTTTATATATATATATATTTTATTAGTGATTGTAAATAAACTTATTTATTATTTATTTTAAAACAAATCTAGTTGGTGTTTATTTTTTATTTTTTTTTGTACGATATTGTCTTGGGTTCACAACATTGACCATTTTCTTTGAGTTAATGATATATAGAATATACCAATATTTACAGAAATAAAATAAAGTCATGCATCTAATTTTGGTTTCTAAGTGAAACCAAGGTAACAGATAATTAAACATTTGCAGATACTACTAATAATGTTTTGCATTAAAAATTATTTTTAACTATGTTTATCTTCTAAATAGAAGACTGTATAATATAAAAATGAAGATTTCTTGACATTTCAAATTATTTATGTCATTTCAGACTACCCACTATTGAGTTATTTCGATATTAAATGTTTAGTTTATTTTGAGGTCCAATTACAATTAATTACTTATGAAGATTGTCAGTGGAAGTCTTTCTTCCATCTTGAGTGATGCCCTGGGTAAAAGGCTATGACTATTCAAAATTTTAAATATTTTATCTAAGCACTTAGACATTAGAATAAATATCCTTTTCTGTAATTTTGATGAGCATTATTATTTTATAGTAGGAAGCAGCCACTACAAGAGAAATGTTTGCCTCCTATAGTCGGCCAGGATATCATTCTCTCATCCATTTATCTATTTGTTTATTTAGTAGAAAAGTACAATTCACAAGAGTTATAGTAGAACCCCTGAGACTATTTACTCTTGTTATTTTATAGTGATTATTCAATTTTTCTCTGTGTCATAATATTAAATATTAGTAGAATAAGTATTCCTTATTTATTCCTTGTACTATAAGAAAAGTATATCTTATGATAGTACACATCAACCAAATATTTCAAGCTATGCAATTTAGAATTGATAAAAATATTTCCATATTTTTAAAGTAGTAAATAAGATTTAGTAGAAAATGCTTCTTTAAGTACAAACTTGTTTTACTCAGAGAATATAATGTAATGGGAGGTTAAATCTGACAAATATTTAATAAGAGTAGAAATGTTCATCTTTATAATTTATCCATAATTATTTATTAAGCAATAATTATTTGCAATACTGTTTGATTTTTCCCTTATCTTATTATAAATCTCTCTGAATCATATAAAATTTATTGTAATCTCACTGAGTCTAGTTGTAGAGTCTCTAGAATAGTGATTACAAATTCGCGATGCCTATAATTTTAACTTACACTCTCTCTCTAGGTTACAATTGGCATTCTCAAATCAATATTTTCTTTGGTTACAATATATATGATAATAATAAAATAAATAAATACAACTATAATATATTATCTTAAACAATCTTTAAGTACTTTTAGTTAATTTCTTAAACCTGCATCAACTGCCATTAATTATTTTTTGAATTTAATGGCAGTTGAGGCAGGTTTAAGAAATTAATCGAAAGTATTTCTGTGGATTGAAACACTATTTATAATAGTTTATTACCATTATATTTATTATTTTTATTATGATTACAATTTTGTTCTAACTAATGGACATTTTATTTATATTGTATATATATATAAAAAATTAACAGCACTGTTTAATTTGTAAGATAGATTAGCATT
Source organism: Epiperipatus broadwayi (assembly GCA_028023455.1). NCBI lineage: Eukaryota > Metazoa > Onychophora > Udeonychophora > Euonychophora > Peripatidae > Epiperipatus > Epiperipatus broadwayi. Next base: position 551,101 of record JAQFVV010012756.1, on the reverse strand, counting down.
ATATTTGTATATTGGACTGATTCGCTATTTAATTAAAATTTTAAGAAATATTATTTACAAATATATATCTATACATTTCAAAAATATTACATATTTTATTTAATAGTCAAAACTATATTATAAATAATCAAAAATTAAACAAGATAATGTAAAAAATAGAAAAAAATGATCAAAATGTTTATTTTTTCTTTGCTGGGATCTTTTACAATATATATTTAAAGTCTTTTCCTTTTGTTTATTATTACTATAGAGATTTTTGTTATGATGGGATCAGTCTTTGTTTTAAATGACACTTCTCTTGGTTAATTGTTCCTATAAAAACAGCAGTAATTTTGAAATTATTTATCAATTACCTATCTTCATGCTTGAGATATAAACTCCATTCCACATGAATTAAATTAAGGTCTTTGCTTGATGGTCATTTTATAGGATAATTAGCAGATGACTCAAAAGATTTTTATCTGTTCACCTTTGTTGATATACTTTGCCCAGTAACATAAAAACCTGTGTTAAACACACTCTTGGTTTAATACCAGTTCTGAGTTGATAAAAGGTGTGATAAAAATTCTTTTAAAACAGTTAATAAAAAAACTCTTTGTAAAACAATTTTTCAGTCTGAAAATAAAGGATTATAAATTTTTTTTTTTTTTTTTCATATGTCATAGCATCGGCCAGGACGCGAACCCACAACCGTCTGCAAGCAACTACTTGCTTGCATGGCAGTTGCGATACCTCTCGGCTAACAACGCAAGACAAAGGATTATAAATTTATTATTAAAAAAATTACTTTGTCATCCTCTGATTAACTTGCATTTAGCATATTTCAGAAATAACCAATTATCTCTTTATCACAAGATTTGCATTTTAATATTAAAAAAAACACGTTTTGATATTAATAAAAATAGAGTCAATTTGCATATTTTAAGATCCAAATTAAACTTAAAAATTAAATAAATATTTTTTTTTACATTAAAAAAAAATCAACTTCTTTATCTGTTTGCTTTTACATTTAAGGTAAAAATAAAAAAAATTCACAACTTTAATACTCTCATAAAATTTTTGTTCAAAAAAAGTTTACATTTCATTTTGAAAAAGGAAATATTTTTTTAAAAGTTTACAATATGTTATTGTATACCATCAGGTGGATATATGTGTCAATCTGATAAATCCATAATACAAGATAATTTAATTTTTTACTAATATCAAGAAGTGATATTATGCATCAGAATGGCATATTGTGTCATTTATAAATGGATATGTAGGTATGGCAGTGGATATGTAGGTAAATCTAGATGTACATTGGAAAAAAACAACTAAAGATCACTTGCTATTATTAAAACGAGTTCAGAAATCGAAACAAAATTGCATAGTAGATAATAATATTTCAGCATCTGTTTTTTACGACTATAATAAATCACGTATTTATGGCTTTGACTTCAATTTTAACAGTGTAAAAATATTGCAAATTGAAAAAAATAATAATAAAAGAAAAATAAAGGAAGCTGTGCTAATATACAAATATAAACATGACTTAATTAACAGGCAAGCAGCAAACTTTAAGATCACGGAATTGTAAGAAAGTTAGCCTTTCAAACCTTTAGTTGACAAAGATTACTGGGTTAATCAAAAGCGTTCCTAAGTAGATAAAATTTTTTAATTATTTAGTTACTGTATTTACAAATATTCAATTATATAATTACGTATATCACTTTAAAAATACAGACATCGAATAATAATATTATTACATATTATAATGGTCGGGAAAGAAGTGAAAGTTATAAGTCTTACCATATCTGCCATACAGGGCGTCACTAGGCCATTTGAACCTAGAAACTTTATAGAGTAGACAGATACACGCTGTTAAGATCATGACCGTCAGCCGTAGTCACTAGTTCATGGAGTAGCAGAGGTTTAAAACATTTATTAAATATATTTCTTTTAATAAAGAATAATAAAAACAATCACTAGATCACTGTCAGTACTAATAATACAAAAAGTAACTTTATTTACGTATATATAAACAATAACACACAAACTTGAAAAGTAATTACTATAAAAAAAAATGCTTTATTTTGTTTCATTATCATTATTTTATTTACTTTTAACTTTAATTTTTAATCTTAGAATGTCGAGCGTAGGTAGATCACCCAGAATACACCTTTAAAAGATCTTCAAGGCACTTGACTCCAGGCTAAAGGTCCGCAACCATGCCAATGCTCGCTTCCAGATATATATCCGCAACCAATGCAATGTGAACATGTTAGCATCAAACCACGCTGACAGGAATGTGCATCTGAATAGCGTGATATTATTTGAAGAAATATGACCTTTGTCCAGTACAGGAATATACGTCTGTCTGGCGAAGGAATCATGCATGTAATATAATAAAGAGAATAACACTATGTATGGATGGACGAGTGATCTATCTTGTCGGCTTATTATCCCAATCCATAGAGCTGGAATGGGTCAATGGTGCAGAAAATATGTCTGCATCCATTGCAATGGTATGACTGCCTCTTTGGGGTCATGCATTCAGTTGGACTCATCGCCCTTATGTGCTAACACACTTCACATTACATTGATGTAAATGTCCATATATCTCTCCACCAGCATTGACACAACTACGAAACAAATAGTCTGAAGTCAAAGCCCCTAATTCAAACAAGGCTAAACGGCTACCCACACTCAACTTACATTTAAATCAATTTATTAATTTAATTCTAAAAAAAAATCTTTAGTTTAAGGTTTTAAAATCATTTTACGATAACACTATATTTAACTTATTTTTACTACAAATACTATTTAACCTACTTTTCCTTTCTTTTAAATTCAATAATGCACAAATAACGATAAGTGTTTTCATCTCTAAATTTAAGTTTGCAATCACAAACCCCTACCCTATTACAAACAGACATTATACTAAGCATAAATAAAAAAAAACAATACATATTTTAAGAGATTACATTTAAACTTTAGATAAGAATTGAAAATTGCAAAGTTTATAAAAAAAAAAAAGTTCTGGTTTGATTTGGAAAGTCTATAGTTCATATTTAAATAAAATTAAAGTTTAGAGATTTTAAATTGAAGAGTTTATATTTCTAATTTATAATTTATACTTTCCTTTCTCTGTGCGCATTCCTTTGCGATGACGATCTGAGTTTATACAAGGGCCATTTCTTGTGGTCAATGACAATTTTATAAAAATTTCCGAAGACATTACTAATGGTTCAATGCTGGGATCCATGAAGATAAAAGCTGCCTTCGGCCGGCCGAACCGAAGGAAGCACGATGAAGCTGGTTACATTCTTGGTGACGGTGATAATAGCTTTTTAAATTTTTATTTTTACTTTCAGCAAAGACAAATGAATTTAAAATTTTAATTTTCTAATTCTCCAATCAATTATTTCTTTTGCATTTTTCATTTTATAGTCCTGAGGCGTCTTATCTCTGGAATGCATGGATCCATCAAACATATTCCATATCTGTATTTCATTGGTTCATTGAGTTTGTGGCTAAATAGACTTCGGGTCTGTGGCTAAGTAGATTTTTCCATTGAGTTCTGTGTCTATATCTTTGGGTGGGAAAAGAAAGTCTTTTGTTTCTTTTCCTCGACTCTTATCTATTTTGTAATCATCTCTTTTTTCAATGGTCATTTTGCCCTAAGGATCTGTTTGTAATTTTTATTTTTAAGGTTAAAAACTCTCTTTATTATTTTTACAATCAAAAGGTTTTTATTATATTTTATTTAAAGATTAGAATCTTTGCTTCGATTTTATAATTTTTTTAAATCTTACTTTATTTCAATATTTAAATTAAACATATTAATAAATTAATGATTCATTATTTGTGCATTTTGAACGTTTGTGCTTTTAATTTAGTATTAGATATTTACAAAAAAGTATTAAAATTTAAATGTAACGCATATATATATATCCCGTTACAATATATATATAGTAACCATATATTTAAGCCTCTAAGGGTTAAATCATCATCATCAACCTTTATCAATCCATTGCAGGATGAAGGTCTCTCCAAGTTCAATTCATCTTTTCCTATCTTTAGCTTCTCTTCTCCACATCACCCCTGCACACTTTCTTATTTCATCCATCCATCTCACATGTGGTCTCTTTCTGGGTCTTTTACAATCTCTTGGAATCCAGTTTAAAATTTCAATTGTTCATCTATTATCATATCTTCTAGTAATATGTCCAGCCCAACTCCACTTGTCTTTTAATTTTTTCAATGAGATCAGTAACACCTGTTTGTTCTCTTACCCATACATTGCGTTTTCGATCTCTCCTTGTTACTCCCAACATGCATCTCTCCATACTTCTTTGAGTGGTCTGAAGTCTCTGTATTGCTCTTCTATTAAGTGTCCAAGTCTCAGATCCATAAGTAAGAACTGGCAAAACACATTTATTAAAAACCTTCATTTTCAAACACATAGGCATATTTCCTTTTAGTATCAAGTTATTTCTACCAAAAGCACTCCAACCAAGTTTAATTCTATGATTAATTTCATCCATTATGTTTCCATCTGTATTAATAATCTGACCAAGGTATTTGTAACTGTTAACTTCTTCTAACTCATCATAATCAATTTTTATTTTCATATTTTGAGAAAATCTATTAAACATTACTTTAGTCTTTTTAACATTTATCTTTAGTCCTACTTTCCTCTGATAACTCCTGCAACATTTCCTGTAACTCTAAAGCATTATTTGCAAATACAACTACATCATCTGCAAAATCTAAATGACTTAAATAATCTCCATTTACTTTCACTCCTTTAGCTTCCCCATTTTAATCCACAAAACATTGCTGTAAAAAGTTTTGGAGATATGGATTCACCCTGCCTTGCACCCTTTTCAATGTTGATTTTCCTACTATCATTATGTAATCTAGTTGTTGCTGTTGCATTTTTATAAATATTCTTTAAAATATGACAATATCCTGAATCTACACCTTGATGATCCAATGCTTTAATCACTGAAGAAATGTTTATAGAATCAAATGCCTTTTCATAATCTACAAATCCTAAGCATAATGACAACTCATATTCATTTGTCCTTTCTATAACTTCTCTCAATACCTGGATATGATCTACTGTACTAAAACCACTTTTAAATCCAGCTTATTCTCTTGGTTGGTGGAAATCCAGTGTTTTTTGTAGATGAGTTGTAATTATCTTAGTAAAAATTTTGTATAACACTGATAAAAGACTGATAGGTCTGTAATTTCTAATATCTTCTTTATCATCTTTTTAAAATATTAATATTATTACTGCATTCTTCCAATCATCTGGTACATCTTTATCATTTAGACATTTGGTATATAACTGCTAAAAATTTTTCTATTTTTTCAACTGCTTTTAATATATCAATTATAATTCCATCATTACCTGGAGCCTTCCCTTTCTTTATAAATTTAATTGCATGTCTCACTTCCTCATTCAAAATTCTGGGCAATTCGGAAGATATAATAGGTATAGGAGGCACTTATTCTTTATTACTATATAATTCTTGATAGAAGTCTTCTACATATTTCATGATGTCATCTCTCTTTTTAGTAATAATGCCATCTTTTTTCTTATTGCAGATATAAATTTCCTACCAATACTAAAATGTTGTTTTACACTCTTTAGACTTTTATTTTCTTCTACAGCTTTCCTTGCTAGTTCACAATTATACTTTCTTATATCATTTTCAATTCTTTTCCGCACCACTTTACAAAATTCGAGATATTCAATCGTTTTTAATGCATCATTGTTGTATATCTTCATATTCCTTCTTTTCTTCATAAATTCTCTAGTCTCAGTAAAAGTTTTATTGGTCAATTGCTGCTTTTTTCTACCAGCTATCTTTGTTGCAGTTTTTAAAAGTGTATCAGTTATTTTCCTGTTAATGTCATTCAAATCTGAATCATGTTCAAAATCTGCTAATCCTTGAAACCGATTTGTAAGTTCTAATTTAAATTCGTTAGAATGTTTCTGAAGATTAGGAATATCAACTGTAAATATTGTTTTTCTTAATAATTTTTGTCTCTCTACTTTTGCATTAACATGTATCTTACATCTTACTAATCGATGATCACTTCCTATGTTAAATTTATTAAGAACATTACAATCTTGAAATATGTATTTTCTGTTAGTCAAAATATAATCCAATTCTGCTGTACCTTCATTTGGATGCTTCCATGTCCATTTCCTTTTAACATTTTTCTCAAAAAAAATCATAATATAAAGTTTTTCTTTTTCTGCAAACTCCACAAGTCTATATCCTCTCTCATTTCTATTACCATAATCAAAATTACCTACAACATTTTCATCTTTCATTTGTTTACCAATTCTAGCATTAAAGTCTCCCATAACAATTGTAAAATGTTGTTTACTCTGATCAAAAGCCTTTTGTACATCCATATAAAAATCTTCTACTACTTCATCACTATGAGAACTTGTTGGGGCATAAACCTGAATTATCTGCATTTGGTATCTGCTATTAAGTTTTAAAGCTAATCTTGCCACTCTGTCCGATACACCATCAATCTCGACAATGTTATTCTTCCATTTTTTATTTATAATGAATCCTACTCCATTTGTATTTCCAATATTTGTGCTTTTATAATAGAGTATATGTCCACTTTTTAAATCAATTGTTTCTTCACCCTTTCTTCTAACTTCACAAAGTCCAATAAGGTCCCATTTAATATAGGACAGTTTTCCTTCTAACTCTTGCAATCTTCCTTCACTTGAAAGTGATCTGCAGTTGTAAGTACTTAAATAAAAAGTTGTCATCAAATGGCAGCCTGAGACTGCAATCAGGGGATTCTTAGCACCCTCCACCTTTGGCCACCAACCGATGCCTTTGTTGGTGACTTTATAGCCTCCTGGGATTAAGCGCCATGATTTATTTTTGTCTGTCATAATTGTATATATTAGAAAAAATATTCTTACACTTGGAGGTAAAAAGCCAATAAACTCACCATGCTGGCTAATGCGTGTTGGTGAGCAGCCCATCCATGTTCATATATTATATGAATAATCACATGGTAATAACAGCTGCAATGACAAGAACGTATGGAGTGTACAAAACTAAGCTTGTTCTCAGTTAACATTGTTCTAATTAAGTTATATAGGTATTAGTTAAATGCTCCCAGTGTCAATAAAAGAATTTATTAAATATGCTTGTTAATGATCATTTAAAAAAATAAAGAGAGCGCTGCTATCGTTTATCCAGACCAGACATGACAGATCGATAAGCATGGATATAAATAGCATGGTAGAACGATCTACTCTCTCTCTTGTGTCCAGGTTCACGTGTGTAAAAGTAGTCAACGCCTTGGAAGGATATCTAGTCTCCAAGAAGAAACCATCCTCGAATGGTAATAGTGATAATTTGCTATCTGTGAAAACCCTGGATTATTTTTATGCTTGCTGACTGGTTCTCTCTCATTGAGTAACCCTCAGACATAGCAGAGTGGCGCAGTTGACAGGATAGAACCGTAAGTTAAGCAACGCACAAAAAAAAAAAAAATGGCGGCAGGTACGGCAATACGTGAGTTCGATGTAAATAACAGCGATTCCTGGAAAACTTACATAGCACAAGTGGAATATTATTTCTTCATAAATAAAATCGAAGAGGACCGCTATAAAATTGCTACTCTTTTATATTTCGCGGGTCAAGACATGATCCAATTGGCAAATAGGCTTACCGATCCAAAGCGTCCGGAAGACCTACCTTACCAGGAGTTCATAGAGAGACTAAATGCATATTTCATACCGAAGACATCAAAGTGGATAGCGCATCTGAGATTAAGAAGCAGAACGCAATTACCGCAGGAAAAATATGTGGATTATGACCTCGCATTGAGAAAATTAGCGAAGGATTGTGAATTTGGACAAGAAATAAATGACTCTCTGTTAGAACAATTCCTATACGGCATGTCAGATAATAAATTTAGGAAAGTGCTTTTGAGTGATTCCGATTTAAATTACAAAACGGCCATGGAAAAATGCGTTGCACAGGAGGCCATGTTAAATATGGCATCGGAGTACACTACGGCAAAAATCCCAGAAAAAATAGCCTTCAGTATAGAAAGGGAAAGAAATAATATCGCGACCTCCAGTGGCTACAGTAAGAAACAAACATGTAATTGCTGTGGAAAAATAGGACATTTGAAAAATATTTGCAGATATAAAGACAAAGTTTGCAGGATGTGTAACACTAGAGGGCACTTAGCAGCTGTGTGTCATTCCAGAGACGGCGAATATCCGAGAAAAAAATCAGATTACAAGCCCCGGAGTGAGGTGGAACGTGAAGTATCTATCAGTGCCGTTAGAAATGATGACACCAAATTGGATAACATTCGTGTAGAATTGCAAATTTGCAATAAACGGATGACAATGGAAGTGGACAGCGGTTCCGGCTTGTCAATTATATCACATAAAGACTGGATGGAAATAAAAAAAGACTGGGATAATAACTTAAAGCTACGGAAAGCAGATGTGTTTGCCATGGATATAAACGGAAATAGAATAAATATTCAAGGGAAAGCTACCGTGCCAGTGACGTTGAATAAAAGACATAAGTTCCTAGAATTATATATAGTAAAAAATAATATTAGCCCGTTACTCGGCAGAAATTGGTTCGCGGCTTTGGGAGTACGTGTGGAAATATTAAAAAAGGTCCGTATAGAAACTACCATAAAAGAACGATACCCGGAATTGTTTAGGCCTGGAGTGTCGGAATTTAGAACTAGACCAGTGGATATTGAACTAGTCAAAGACGCAAAAGGAATTATATGTAAACCTCGAAAAGTGCCGTTTGCGATAAGAGAAAAAGTAGAGAAAGAATTAAATGATCTTGTAGCTAAAGGAGTTCTCACACCTACGGAAGAGTCTTCGTGGGCGACCCCGATAGTGACGATTGTGAAACCAGAGGGTAGTTTACGGTTATGTGGAGATTATCATCTCACAATAAATAAATATATAAATAAGGGAGCTTACCCCGTTCCAAATGTGCGAGAAGTATTGGCAGTATTACAGAAGGCAAAATATTTTGCAAAAATAGATCTGAAAACAGCATTTCATCAGATTCCTGTAACTAAGGAGACGGCAGAGCTAATCACGTTAACCACGCACAAAGGCTTATATAAGTGCAATAAATTACCGTATGGAATAACGATCGCACCAAACGTGTTTCAAGCAAAAATGGATATGCTTTTTAGAGCAATGGACGGGGTAATCCCGTACTTGGACAATATTCTCGTCGTTGGCGAGACAGAAAACGAGCTTGAAAAGCGTATGGATCAGGTTTGTTCGAAGTTAGACCAAGCTAAAGCGAAATTAAACGTAGGAAAGTGTATATGGTCTGCGAAGGAAATTAAATTTCTCGGACACATCGTAACTGAAAGAGGACGCCGCCCAGACCCAGAAAAGGTAAAAGCCATAAAAAATGCCAGAAAACCCCAAAATGTGAAGGAACTTCAAGCATTCTTAGGACTGCTAAATTTCTACGAAAGTTTTTTAGCTGGGAAATCACATGTGCTATCACCGCTATACATGTTGTTAAAGAAAAAACAACGTTGGATATGGAGCACAGAACAAAATAAAGCTTTTGAAACTGCAAAAGACTTGCTGACATCGGAAAGTTTGTTAGTGCATTATCGGAATGACTGGGAATTATGTATTACTGCAGACGCATCGGAATACGGCGTCGGAGCTGTCCTCTCTCATCCATGTTATGAAGGTGAACGTCCTATTGCGTTTGCTTCGAGAGTACTGACACCAGCTGAGAAAAATTACAGTCAAGTGGATAAGGAAGCTTTAGCAGTGATTTTCGCGGTAAAGAAGTTCCACCAATATGCATACGGACGGAAATTCATGATCTATACCGATCATCGCCCTCTAACGGGAATTTTCGGCTGTGTAAAAAATGTTTATGAATCGTCAAGCCCACGTATGTTACGATGGATAGATATATTGTCGCATTATGATTTCACGTTAATTTACAAACCTGGAAAAAAGATCAGTCATGCTGATGCTTTGTCCAGATTGCCAGATGTAAAGGAAATTACTTATGAAATAAAGGAAATAAACTACATTGACGCTCTAAATCCAGAAGGGATAAATAGCAACGTCATAGCGCACTGGACTAGGAATGATAAAGGATACATGAAATTGATAAATTGTATAAGAAAAGGTTGGCCATCTAGATGCCCCAGTGAATTAAATCATGGCATCTGGATTGCAAGAGAAGGACTGTCTGTGTGCAACGGATGCATAGTAAATAATGATCGTGTTTTAGTGCCTACTAATGGCAGAAAAAAAATCTTAAGCTTATTGCATAAAGGACACCCTGGAATAGTGCGTATGAAAGATCTGGCTAGATCATATGTATGGTGGCCAAACTTGACAAAGGATATTGAGAACACGCTGAAAGAATGTGTAAACTGCCAACAGATAACTAAACTGCCTCCGAAAAAATTTGAAACTTGGTCGCGAATTCATCTGGACCATGTTGGACCACTGAACGGATATATTATATTGTTATTAGTTGACGCGTATTCACGTTGGACTGAGTACAGAGTGGTTAAAGATACCAGTGCTGAGTGCACCATCAGGGTGTTAAATGAAGTGTTTGCTACCCACGGTTATCCGGAAAATGTTGTGACAGATAACGGTGCAGGATTTACGTCAACAAAATTTAAAGATTTTCTGAGGGACAGAGGAATAGAACATACTCTCACACCACCATACCACCCTCAGAGCAATGGTATAGCTGAGCAAGGAGTGCAACACCTAAAGTACACCATAAAAAAATTACAATTAAAGAACATGTCGGATGCGTTAGTGCAAGCAATGTATACACAGCATTTCACACCGAGTACTTCAACAGGAAAAACCCCAGCAGAGTTATTAATGGGTCGGAAGTGCCGGACACATCTATCACAACTTTTGCCTGGAAACCATAAGAGCAGAGTTTTCTCAACGGATAAGTTTCTACCCGGTGAAGACGTTTGGATTTATGATGTGTTGAAGAGTAAATGGATCCCGGGAACTGTAAAACAGCTACTGTCAAAACAAATTCGTCTGGTGGAGTTACAAAATAAAAAATCATTTAGAAAACACATAAACCACCTTCACCACCATCGAGATGACCCTGCATCAGAGGACGAGAGTGAAATGCCGTTGGATACAAATATAGAAATGCCGTTGGATACAAATATAGAAACGGAACGTGGAGATGAAACCGATCTGGAAATGGTATTGAATAAGGATACTTCAAAAGATGAAGAGTTGGAGGATGTACCGTGTGACCCAGTGCAAGAAGGGTTAAAAACACAAAGACTTTCCAGAGCACGTCGTTTACCTGTTAAGTGTAAAGACTACGTTTGTAGTTAAGCTCCATTTATTTCCAGAGTAGGGGGAGGAGTGTGATATACCCACCTACAGACTTAAGTATAAATACGTAAAAACTACATACCTGCTTATGGATTACTCTGTTAAATAAATATAAAGAGAGCGCTGCTATCGTTTATCCAGACCAGACATGACAGATCGATAAGCATGGATATAAATAGCATGGTAGAACGATCTACTCTCTCTCTTGTGTCCAGGTTCACGTGTGTAAAAGTAGTCAACGCCTTGGAAGGATATCTAGTCTCCAAGAAGAAACCATCCTCGAATGGTAATAGTGATAATTTGCTATCTGTGAAAACCCTGGATTATTTTTATGCTTGCTGACTGGTTCTCTCTCATAGAGTAACCCTCAGACATAGCAGGTATTAGTTAAATGCTCCCAGTGTCAATAAAAGAGTTTATTAAATATGCTTGTTAATGATCATTTAAAAAAATATTATTTAGTTTGTTGATAGATGCATTGAATTTCAATTTAACAGTCTAAATTAAAGTAATATTAGCTTAGGGTCTATTGTTTTAAAATAGTTATACTAAATAAATTTATATAGATGTTTGCCACTTGTGGTTTATTAAATATATTAAAGTTTTATTTATAGTTTATTTGACAGTAAATGTGTTTTAAAATAAGATTTAAAACAATGTTTAATTAAAGTGTTACTTATCTGGATGATATTTGAATGAAATTAGAAGTTTTGGATTTAATAAATTATATTAAGTAGTTAAATTATTATTTAAAAGTAGGTTATTATTTCCTGAAATACATGTGTATTGTAAAATAAAGTTGGGAATTAATAAAAATATTAATTATTTTAAAAAATGAAAATTATACTTTAAAACAGTATTGAATAATAATAATTATAATAAGGTACTTTCAAATAAAACAATGTTAATAAATGTTTTAAATAAAAAGGTATTTAATTAATCAAGTGTGTTTTAAAATAAATATTTTATTAAGTTAAATAATTTTTTTCTTAAAGATGATTATACAACTATGTAGACAAATACATGATTAGGCAGTTTCTTTAATTACAAGATTCAAGATTAAATTAATTAAAAAGGTCAGCTTTATGCTAGTGTTGAATGTTCCACTACTAGTATTTTAAATTTGATTGGACAATGATATTTCATGTGGAAATAATACAGTAAAAATACTCATATGTACAGATGTATGAAAGAAAAAATTTTAAAAATTAAGTTAGTGTTGAAATTTAAAAAAAAAAAAAGTGGTGATATTAAAAATTAAAAGAAGAAAAGAAGATAAACTAGTTTTTACTTTTATTTTTCAAGTTAAATTATCTGAATGGAGAGCTAATAGTTATCCCTATATTACTCTTCTTACAGTATATGTTAAACCATGCATCTAATGATAATCCTAAAAGAATGCTAATTTCACATTATTTAAAAGAAATAATAAGGATGTTGGAACTGAAAAATTACTGGAAACTGATAAAACATCAGGAGATAAATATGTATTTTGCTTTATTGTAAAATTAATTGATTTGAAGTTTTGGTTATTACTCATTCCTAATGTCTAACATATATATTTCAAAACTGACATTAGTTATAATAAGTAATTAATTTATTGATTATAACTTCACTAATTCTAACTTTTAAAAGCAATAAGTTATATGGAGTATCAATAGTTAAAAAACTTGCAGTTTCTCTTGTTAGAAACAAAAGCTGAAGCTACACATTATTTTTATTTTAAAAAGAGAAAAAAAGTAAAAAATGGATTATCTTCAAATCTCAACCAACTTTAAAAATGAAACAAAATGTGATATTTTAAAGTGCTTTTTATAAATTTAATGGAGGAAAAAGTTATTAAAATTGACTTTTTAAAAATCTTTAAAAAGATTTTGATATTTTTTTTTATCATTCAGTCAGTGTCAATAAAAGATATCATTATTATTAGTAATAATCAAGTATCAAGACGTAATCTACTTGTTGATTGTTGCTTTATTTTTGCCACTCAACTAAAGAAAAAGTAGTTCAAATTCATTTTATACTAAAGATTAATTATGTAATAAAAAACTTATGACAGAATTATTTTGTTATTCATTAATCTGCTCTAGGCAATCCAACATATTGTTAATGAGTGCATTGTTGCTGTGGATAATATTTAAGGAATTCCTAATGTGAACTGTGATATGTGTTTCTTTTGTCCACCATAATAAAAAGACTATCATGGTATTTCAGATAAGAAGACAACAAAATGAACTATTAAAAAAAATTAATTCTCATTATGGTAAGAACTTTAATCATTTCAGTTAATTTACAGATAAAAGACTAAACATATACAAATATGTTTTATGAATTTAAACTTTATTCTTGGTAGGTACTTGTAACATTATATTGTATGATTATTTCTTTAATATATTATATGGTATTATGGGGATATTTATGATAGTACTGTTGCACAAGGATTGGGTAAGAGAAAATATATGTAAAAGGGGTTTTTTTTTTAAAAAAAAAATCCAAATAAATATTTTAATAATTGTTAAGAGTTCTTTGGGTTAGTATTTGATATGATATATGAAATGATTGTTCTGGATAAAACAGCCATTATACTTGGTATATGTAAGTTAGAATGTCTGAAAGTCAATATTATAAAATTTAAATAGTGTACAAATTATAATATGTAATTTTGTTATACCATCACATTTTGTGAGTTCACATACATTAATTAATTATAAAAAATGTTTTCATTATGCATATGAGTATGTGCAAGTGACTATTTATATATTATTATTACAGCTAATATTATATTTATGCCTTATTTATTTATTTATTGACATGCTGCTTAAGGTCAGCTGTTAATTTGACAATTGGTGTTGGTATCCTTTCTCTTGCTAATGTATATGTTAAGCCCCTCCATGAAAGAGAGAATGTGGCTTGTTAATTTTTTGGCACTAACTGCACATAGATAATACTGCCTATTCATATATTATTTATTATCCACCTTGCCTATATTGCAATGTTTAAATGTGTTATCGAATATTTAAGGGCATTTTAAAGGCTTATTTATTTTAAAGTTATTTGCTAGTTATTGCAATTTAATATTTTAAGCAGTTTTGAATTATAATGTGTATTGTAATGGTATACTTATAATTTCTACAATATGCTATTTTGTAATGTAAGAACAAATGCTTTATCACCCTGGTTTTGAGATGCAGCTGATATCATGAGGAAGTTAATATCACACTAGTGGCCTAATATAAGCATAAATATATTTGTTGTTTTATCCTCAGTGCAAGGTAATTTATTTGACGATAATTGTGAGAACCAAATAAATCATGCAAAGTTATTGTTAGTAAAATGATAAGCTTGAAAATCCAAATTAGTAATTTTCGAGTTTAATAGCTGTTAAAATTGAACACTGGTAATAAGTCATATTTTTAAATGCAAATATCATATGAATTTTGAACCTTATTAGTCTATGATCTATTCATCAATCAGCATCTTTAGTCATATAATATGAACTTTTACATTATGACTTCTAACTATAACATAATCCATAAAACGCCATTGCTTTGAACATATATGCAGTTAAGATCTCAGATAATAATTTTTCAGTCAAAATATAATATTCATGTGTTCTGCAAAAGAAAAATTCAATAATAGCAAATCATTTGAATTCCGGAAACTTTGGACCAAATTTATTGCCTTTACCAACATAAGAATTAACATTTACAAACAAGAATAACAACAATTCATGTAATAACAATACTGAATAAATAAATGTTTTCTTTCTCTAAATTTTTTGATATAATGATGGAGAATAAGCACTAATAAAATAGACATAACTACTATCATACAAACCAAGTTGTAATATCATTGACATATCTAAGAATTCCAAAAGTAAAAAATATCAAAATAGATCTCCCAATAAATCTGGTATTATTTATTCTCCTTTCATTCAACTATCTGCATCTTAAAAAAAAAATTGCAGCTGTTTATCTGTTTAATTAAGTTTTCTTCTTCTGGAAAATGAGTTCATTTAAAAGCAATTGTATGAATCTTAAATCTTAACAGCTGCTTATTAGTACAAGTGCTATCTTTCATTTTAAAGTTATTGATTTTACAATTGTTAGTACTATCTTAGTGAGTGAGCCACAAAGTATGGTGTTATAAACAGATTTTGCAAGTCAACCATTTTTACGTTATCTTCTTCTAGGTTATTCCATTTTTATGGTAGCAACAAAAATCTTTAAATAAAACTCCTTATTATTTGCATTATGTCATCCAAAATCACAACTAATAACTTTCAGGTTTGTAAATTTATTTCCATCATAGCTTCAATGTGAGGGTTTGATCACACACACAAAAAAAGAAAGTGTGATTATACAAACACATCATCCTATATTATCACAATAATAATTTTTTTTCAACTTATACAAAACCTCATGGAATACATTAATTATGTAAGTTGGCAAGTAAATGAATATCACATGACTATCATTTCATATGCTTACATAGCAAATTCTCTATACAATAGTTTTAATAATTTTATACCTATCCTGTCCATGGAATAATGGTGAACCAAAGACACCAAAATTACAGATGCTGAACTGAGTTCAGATTAAAACATTATTGTGTTTTCATCTTCACCCCTCTTTTTATAGTTAACTAAATAGTAAAAGTTGGCTGTTGGAGGGTTGCATTAGATCCTAAGATCTAGATGCAGTGCTCTCAAATCCAAGGCTCCTCATTGATGAAAGCCACAAGTTAGAAACTAGTCTGGAAATATTGGAGGAGTAAGCACTACATAGGGATTTTATAAATAACTCTTGTGTCCATTGATTACTAAGATTTATACTTGGAGGCATTACTGTATGGAGAGTTTGATACTGTTATTAAGTGACTGAATATATTGGTTTTATATTATGTGTAGAAAAGTAAAACAAAAGATTATACAAACTTGATATTATATTAAGTGAGTGTAATCATTAGAAATTTATAAATATATATATATCAATCTAGTGGAAAAACAGACAATGAAAATATTTGTTTTGTTGTACAGTATATTATCTACAATAATATTTGACTATACATAATAATATAGATTAATCACTCAAAGTTAAAAATTTCAATAATTTGTTAAAAAACAAAAAAATGATTAGATTCATTTCAATTAAAATAAGTAGATTTAATAATCAAATTAACAACAACAAAAAAAGCTTTTTAATTACAATATATATATATATATATATGAATGCTTTTACAGGTAAAATAGGTTTACATTGTTTTCTCATTGGAAACTTTCACATAAATAGATAAAAACTATGTTGCTGAGTAGTTTCATTTAATCCCTGAATGTCTTAAAAAATACTCACTACATGTCTTTTCTTAATATTGTGAAATAAAATTGTAGATAATTGACAGTGAGGTAAAACTTGAGAAAGAGATTTTGTATTTTATTTTTATTTATAGTTATTAAGAATAAAAAAAAAAAAAACAAAGAACAAAAGTTTAAACAGTCACATATATTTTAATAAATGGGGGGTAAGGGTTATCAATATTTTCTTAATTAATTCTGAAGAAGATGCTTTACAAAATCACAAAACTATTAGTCATCTATTCTTATTGTTAGCAGGATGATTCTTTCATATATAAGTAAAAAACTTTTTCCTTAATACTTCCATTGCCTATAGAGATGGTATAGATTTATTTTGAAATATGTAGCAAAAACATCTAGTGAATATTACCATTTCCAAGATAATTTAGTATGAATCAAGCTTCTCAGCACAATAGTTTATGACCATTCATGCACAGTTTTTGACCTTAGAGCAAATATAAATATATATCTTTCAAAATAGTTTTCCTCATGATTCTTTCACAAATAATCAGCACAAGATTTAACTATAATTTGCACTTTTCTTAATTTCATCTTATTCTGTTATTGAGACCAAGCATATTTTGAACCTAAAGAAATAAAATAACATAAATCAAAAACAACAATAATAAAATTATTTATGAATCACTATTGAATGAAAAGTCTATAACAAATAACATGTTCGCAAATTATAATATATTTTGAATTTAAAAGATCTTGACTGCTACATGAATGTCTATAGTTTTGCTTTTTGTAAAAAAAAAATATTTTTTTCTATGAGATACTAGAACATAATAAATAATTAGTAAAATATTAGATAAGATTAGTATATATTTTTGAAATATAATTCCTCACTAATGCAGACACACATATACATTAACACAAAACTCATCTAATGATTTAACATGCATTTCAATTTAATCAAAGTTAAGAAGGAAAAAATCTACTTACTGTAATTAATAATCCAGAAGATATAGTGTAAAATTTGGAAAAGTTATTTTGGAACTATAATGCAAATTATTATTAAATATTAACATTATATATTAATTAATTATTTTAAAAAAAAATGGAGAAAGGAAACATACTTGATGAGTTGCTAATCCAAAATTTTTAAAATCACTTATTCTTCTGTCAAGAAAACCCCAAGTTTCTTCAAAATCATCTGATTTATCTTGTAAAAGACAAAATTCAGAAGACTTATATACTAGAGCAAGACTAAAGCGTTTGCTATACCAATTAAGCTGTGGAAAAAAAAAATCACTTGTCTTATTCTCTTTGAAAAGGAGTATACATATTTAACATTGTATATTATAATGTTTAAAGATAAACAATTTCATAGTTTTTGATTTAATGCTGTTTATTGATGGCTATAAATCATCAATAAAAGATGAAAATATAAAAAAGCATAAAAAACATTATTATATGGATATATAAAATTCATTAATGTGATATATGTATTTGCATGCGTGAGTGTGTATATATATTTTTCTCTCACTAGTGGATTAATCAGATAAAGGCTTCATTTGAAACTTTATTAAATAACGGTAGAACATTTAAAATGATATATATAACTTATAAGTAATAAAAAAAAACTGGATATAATCTTAAAAAAGAGATATCAATATTAAAATATATATATATCTGCTATAGTGATTTAATTAAAGCATATTTGCCGTAAGCTAGCTATAGTTAATATATATTTAAATATTTTGATAATGGTATTAAATCCAATTTAGTTTTTATCACATGCACATGATTAATTATATATTTTCATACAAAACGGTTATAATATACATTATTAAAGGAAAATTTGGGATATACAGTTAAAATATAACATAGTTAAAACATTAAATTAATGTATATATCAGGGGTGGGCAATTGTTTTGGCTCAGGGGCCGCAGAGGTTGGCAGAGGTCCGCATCAGGGTCCACTTTGTGGAAGTGAAAGTTAGTGGAGGGCTGCATCCTTTTTCATGACACAGTAAACACACTGATTTATTCCTTGTATTATCAAAGAAATATTTGTTTGTCCATTCTTCATTAAACACATGACCTTCATAACTGATTTTACATTTTTTTGGAGAATTCATGATTTCTCTAAAGTTGGAAATGTATATATTTGCTAATGCAAAGACAAAATTGAAATTAACCAGAGGATCAACTTGAAAAGCACTGCACATCGTATCTATACTGCGCATGTGTATTGACATGGCCATCCTAGTGGAAAATACAAGATAAATCTTCGGTCATGCATGGGAAGGAAATCTCAGTTCAAAGCAGATTTTTCTGATTGTCTTGGTGGGTCACATAAAAACTCTTAGCAGCCGCATGTGGCCCTCGGGCCACTATTTGTCCACCCCTGGTATATGTAAATGTGTAGATACACACATGCATATATGTTGAATTATATATTTCCACGGATTTTTAATTTGATAAAGAATGGAAATTAAAAGATTACATTCATGCAAACAAAAATAACTTTACCTTTTGTTGTTGACAGGAAACTATTAATTACTAATTGAGAATCCTGAGGCTACACAAGTTTTCTCCAATAACTTGTAATAGCTCTCTTTATTTTGGTTTAGTGAAGTATAAGTTCTTATAAGGATTTAAATCCATAAAGAACTTGGATTTGAAGTGAAAAAGGACCCCCTTTTACTTAACTAAGCTCAAAACAAAAAAAGCTATTGTAGGTTAATGGAGAAAACAAGTTTAGTATTAGGATTTTCAATTAGTAATTGATGGTTTCCTGGCAACATCAAAAGATAAAGTTATCTCTGTTGCATGAATATAATCTCTAAATTTCTATTCCTTTAACAAATTAAAAAAATCCATGAAAATATATAATTCAATGTATACAACTCTCTGGGGAAGATTTATTATTTGTAAGATATGCTAGTTTTCTGCATTCTCACACTTATAAAAATAGTTTTCTGGTTTAAATCCTTGTACAAAAACATGGATATGAAGTGAAAGAATACAACTTTTACTTCACTAAATCCAAAACAAATAGAGGTATTGTAGATCAATGGAGAAAACTTGTTTAGCCTCAGGAGAGTCAATTAGTAATTGATGGTTTTCTGATAATCAAAAAAATAAAGTTATTGCTGTTTGTATAAATATAATCTCTTAATTTCCATTTTTTAACATATATATATATATATGAATGTGTGCTTGTGTTTTCTAGATTCCAAGGGATTGTTAACAGATCTAAAATGAGACAATATATGAGATGGAAGATAATAAAGTCTGATGGAGTAATATGAAGAAAAGTAGTTTATGGATTAGAGAAACTATATTAATCTCTGAATGACATTCATTCTATAGTGAATTGTTAATAGCTGAAATGATGAATGGTAAGTAAAACATTATTTAAATAATTCATTGCATTTCAAAAGCTTCTCCAGTAGCCTTGATATAGAAACAGTAAAAAAAATATCCATTTCTCAGTAAGTTTCTCAACAATCAGATGAAGATTTTGAATCATTTTCAATCTTTCTTTTATCATTTATGTAAAAAAATCAGCTACATACTAATATATACAGAAATGATATTTTATTTATATTTTATAAAATTTAAAATATTACAAATATGTATTTAAATGATGTATTATTTGTATTACAAAATTTATATGATATAAATATGTCAAAATAATATATTGTTATTTATAGTCCTGAGGAAGAATGCTAGTAAAGTTAGGAAAAAAAATCAATAAAAGCATTGAAAAAAAAAAAGTTAAATTGAATCATCCTTAAACATTATAATGTAATATTCAAATACATAATTTGAATAGAGAAAGAAAATAACAATAAAACAATTGCAGAGTGCTTTTACTATCTTACTGCCCCAAAATTCACAATATTATATATATAAAAAAAATCAATTCATTTATAACAGATGTAGAAACAAGCCATTAGATAACCTGATCAATAATTAATAAATATTCTTATGTTTATGTAGGTCAATGGTCATTAACCTTTTTTACCTACTACCCGTATTTGTACTCTTGTTAACAGTGTAATTTCTTTACCATCCACCAAAGCCCAAATAATTTAATTTAGTGCTTCATTTGATAAATAGTTAATAAAATAATCAATCTAAATAAAATTGAAACAAACAACTAATTATATTTACAATTATTTAATTATCAATAATTATTTAATATTTGATAATATTTTGTGACACAATAAACATACTGGAAGCTGTTTATTTATTACAGATTCGATAAAACCTATTTTTAAGTATTCTGGTAAATATTCACAAACATTTTTTTTTTGAGACAAGAATTAAAATTGGTTAAAAAATTTATAACTTTTTGCAAAAGGGTTTAAGATCACACTCTTTTAACTTATCTCAAATATTCATAATCTAATGTAAATAAAGAATGAGACCATGCAGTTATTACAAGTTATATGACTATTGTTATAAGTTATGCATACAGAGTCACAGGGCTTATTGGTTGTTTTCTTGTTTTGCAGACCGAAAGCTTAATTGCAAACCATATTTGAAGGTCAATATCAAAATTGGAATCTTTGTAGGTTTGTACTAAATTAGCATATTTCATGAGAGGCATAAACAACTCTCCAAATAGTAAATTTTTTTTTTTTTTTTTTAACATCTGGCAAATACTCACTATCCATCTGAAAGCTTTAAATACCCACTAGTGGATAACAGAGACCAGGTTGGTGACCCTGGATGTAGGTAATTGCTAAAATTATGTTATGTATACAATATTTATTTATTGGTTTTTCATGATAGCTCTAATAATTGAAAAAATATTTTAAAAAATGAAATTTTGTTATAATTAATAGGTTTGAATTTGAAAGAAATTGTAACACTAAAAATAGTGTAATTGAAATTATTGTTACATTCAAACGAAAATTGAGCATTAGTATAACTATTTTTTTTTCTAATTAATATTAATTCTAGAAGGATATAATTATTTACAATAATTTTATTTTGTATCTTTTATTATTATGCTAATGAATACATTTTTATATCAATCTTTTTTTTATTATTAAAAACTATTACGTTCTTTAAATCAAAAGGGATCTCTTATCTTAATTTTAGTATTCAGTATAGCATTAATGTATATAAGATGAGATCATTTATTATTATTATTATTATCAATTTTATCTATTCAGTGATTGGACAAGACAAAAATCATCATATTAGGGTTATATTTTTGATATGTAGCACAGCAATGAATATATAAAACTCCACATAAATGATGATCTAAGTTTAAAAGAAATCGTACTAGTGAGAAATAACTGGCAGAAGTTGATATTAGTTTCAAAAGCCTCTGAGAAATAATATCATATATGTCTGACTTTAAAAGAGTTCAAATTGTTAGTGTGCAAATAACTAAAATATCAAAAGAGCAAGATTGCTGAACTGTTAATTATCTCGAAAAAATAAATAAATCTCAAAATGCAAAACAAAAATCTGCTAGAATTAGCTATGGTTGAAAGTCACTGCTTACTGAATAAATCTCTTGTCAAAAAAAACAACAACAACAAAACAATAAAACACACCTCAGTAAAAGTAAACACACATCAGATCAATTTGGTGTAAGTTTTGTAGCAAATTATTTTATGGAAAACCTACCATGTGTTCTGAAGTGAATATTATGATGGCGCAATTTCATTAGAACTAAACAATAGGGAAATGGAAACATGTCACATAAGCAGAATAAACATCATTTATACATTTTCTGACAACTGGAAGAAATGAAGTTTGATGATCATCAAATAGTCTACAGATCAGACTGCATTACAATATAGACATTTTCTATTTATAAACAAGGTGTAATGTGTTTTACCATGTTTTTGATTTGAGATATTTCTCTATAATCTTTCACATAGTTTAATATTTAAAAAAAAAAATCCATTTAAAAATAGAATCAAGATTTACTATCACAAAAAAAAAATGAAATTCAAAGTCAAAGATTTGAATATAAAGACTAGATCAAGTAATAGTGATTATAATTGATATTCCTTTTTCTTAATGAAAATTTGAATTTCGCAAGAATAATAATCATGAAAAAAATATGCAGTGATAGCATTGAATAATCTGAATAAGTATATATTATAAGCATTGCACATTGAACAGATCAATCATTCTAAAAAAGATGTTACAATCAATATCAAGAAAAGAAAAGAAAATCAACTGCCTGACAAACAAAAGTGTAATATAAAAATGAATTACTATCACAGTTTATTCTAACAATTCCTACACAATCAATAAAAAAGAAAGTAGTTAGTGTTCAACTATCTAAGAAATGGAATATGCAAGTTATCAATTTATATAAATTAGCATTCCATATAAATTATACAATGCATTCTGCAGTTCATTAGTATTATAAATCTGGCTTCATTGGCTGAATGCATGCTAAACCATTGCACACACACACACACACACACACACACACCCACACACACACACACCCCCCACACACACACACACACCCACACACACACACACACACACACACACACACACACACACACCACACACACACACACACCCACACCCACACACCCACCCACACACACACACACACACACACACTGAATAAAAACTCTTCTTAGCCAACATTAAAACATTGAGATAAATAAATATCATGGGTTATATCTTAAATGTAGTTTAAAGAGTCTTGATATAATAAATTCAAGAATTTGGTTATTTTATCATTGTGTAATAAAATCGTTTGACATTGAAATAAAATATAACTAAATGATCATTTAAACAGGCAAAACTCTCCATACAGTAGTGCCACTCAGTGCTAGCCAGCATAAGAAATGATGATCATGTGATGTTCAGTGGTTTAAATGATCATTTTTTATCTGGATAGTGAATCATTATTTTTTTCTTAAACTGGATATTATAACTGTTTTCTGGATTCAAACTTCTAGAGCTTGCTTCAAAGTATATTCTTTTGATGTCTTATTTTTTTGTTCTATAGCCTTGTGTCTTTTTAATGCTTGAGCCAAGTCATCATCAGTATGAGAAAATGACATCTAGTACTCAATGTGATCTTTAATAATATAATTAAAAAATAGCATGTCCTTCTGTATGTGCATATTTCATATCTAAAATTTAATTATTCATCATTCAAAAGTTGATAAAAGAAAAAATACTTTTTTGCTTCATTGCAAAATATTACAAACAAATTACAATAGATTTTTTTTATCTCCTCAATCTCTTATTTTTTAAAAACATTCAAAATCTATTGAAAGTTTAATACACATTAATTTTATTACTTCTAGTTTTGTAAATAGAGTGGTAAGTGATCTATAAGAATCAAACTTACATATAAATACTTTTTACATATAATTTTATTAATATAAATTTCTAAAATAATGTACATGCTTATTTTTACATAAATACAGAATTTTTATATAGTACTAATTTAAACAAAAAAATGCTTTTTCCAATTAAACTATCTCCCATTTTACTTCCTTGTTTAAAATGCAGGTCAACATATTCAACGATTTGTCTCCTTTCCACTTAGTAATTCAGTGTAATCTTTTTAAAAATTAAAAAAATTTGAAAACCTGTTTTTCTTCTTTAATACTCTTTTTCGCCATATCTACTAAGCAGTTGAATTAATTATAGCAGTTATCACGAATGAAAATTATTAGATTAGATTAAAAAAATTTATAGGGGAACTCACTGCAATTAGGCTTGCTAATTTTCTAGATACTTATTGAATTTTTCCCTCTAATTTTATTTTTAAATATATATAGTACTAATTAAATTATTTAATGAACCTGTATCATAGTTATGTGTATGTACAGTATATAAATGTTGCCATCATTTATATTAAATGCATGTACTAAAATAGAGAATAATTGCGGTCATATCCTGTTTTTTAATACTTAAAATTTAATGCATCATTAACAAGAAAAATTATTTTTTTCATTAGAAAAAGCAACTATACTCTTTTTAATAAGATGTGTAATCAAACATTGAACAACAGAATATTACCATTAGCATAAATAAATATGATCAGCAATATTCTGTTAGCCATTATGTATAATACCCATGATGTCACACTACTGACATTTTCCAAGACTGCACTAAGATACTTAATATCCTGATAAAAATGATCATAAAAAAACATATATAAGGAATCTGTAAAGACTTAAGCAAATATAATAATATTATAGGAATTCTATAAATTTAAAAAAAAATCCTGAGGTATATTTTAAAAACATGATTTTTGAGTATTCAGAATTTGTCCAACTTTTTGTGTTGTTCAAAAATCTGATTTCAAAGAATGGAAAGAATATATAGATATATATTTCACCAAAGCCTTCTTGAAAATCCAGTACAATGTGTTGCCCTTTGCAACTTTAATATAGGAGTGAACTTTTTGCAGTATTTTTTAGCCATAGAATAAAAAAATACCTATCAAAAAAGAAAGACTTCAAATTTCAATGAACTAATAAATAGATTTCTAGTAGGATGCAAGAGAACAGATTTCTAGGAAGCATAGTCAACTGTTTTAATCAAAACAAAAATCAAAACCACAGTTTTGAATGAAAAGAATTGATAATCTTGTTAAAGACATTATTTCTATTATTGATATTTTGGTTTGCAATGCATACTGATTCATATGAATTAAAAAATTTTGACAAATCATTTCACCTGTAAAGCCCAATCCCTGATCGAATAGTGCCTTAACTTACGGATACTTTATTCTAATTAGCTACTGACAACATTGTAATTACCACATTTAAATTGGAACTGAGATCCAATTTACTTTTGTTCTTAAGAGATTTAAAAAAAAGTAGCAATCATTATTTTGTCTTAATAATTTTTATTACTCATTCATTAGACTAGAGATTATCTACCTAATAAATACTGTTTCTACAGTGTAAATTTCATTACACCACTCTCAAGCAAGATAGTGCACATATTTTTGGTCATATGTTTGATTATTCAGTTATTTTATCTATCTCTGTGAATTAAAAAGAATAAATATTGTTTTTATTTTGTTTTTTTTACTCCTTGAAATTCCAAGTTAATTTAGTGATATAACAAAATTAACATAAAATAGTTTATCTATTTTTTGTAAATAAATAAAATAACTTACATCAGTTGATTTATCTCCAGCATAAAACCAGATATTGTCTACTAATTGTCCTAAATTTTTCCAGCTTTCTGTTGCATTTTGTGGCAAAGCCATTAAAGCCATAGCCTAAATTAAAATATTAAAACAATTATGACAATTTCATTTATTAAAAAACAACAACTGTGAAATATCAATAAATACAATATTGTTCAGTCCTAATCATAAATTGTTTAAAAAAAATATCAGTTTGAGCTTCAAATTAGAAGCAAGAAATTGACAAAAACAATTAACAAAAAATTTATGAACAATATTCTTGAAAATGTTATTTGATTAAATTTTTTAAAACTAAAAATTAAGTTGCAACTGCTTCTTTTAATTTATTTTGAAAAATTGTTCAATACACATATAATAATTATTTTAAAAAAATAACATTTGTAGTCAAAATAAGAGTCATAGATCACATGACCCTATCTCTTAAGCTTGTAAGTTATAAACAATTAAGATTTACCCCCTTCCATTTTCTACTATTTAAAATAATTCAATCTATTTATCACAAAGCTTGTAGAGGAATTGGCCATCCTCATTGTTAATAACATTTGTATTTTACAAATTCGATATTTCTATGATGTAATCATTCAAAAATAAATTTATATTTTTATAAGTAAATGCTGATAAAATTAATGCAATAAAAATAGGCAGAAAAATCAATTTTATTTTTTACATGTAGTATTCACAGTACTTTATTATATAATTATCTTATAGTAAATATTAGATGATTGAAATTGTTAAGATAATGTTAAATATTTAACATAGCATTATGAAAAGTGCATGGAAAAAAGAAAATTGGTTCCATACTTTATAAACTGAAGCACCATTAATCAGTAGGATATTAATACGTTTAAATTCCTGTGAAATTGGGTATTATGATGATAAAAGCAACAGTAAAAGAATAAAAAAAAAGATAATTGCAATAACTAAAAAGGTTTTTTTTATATTAAAGATAAGACATTATTTGATGCCCCATTGAAGTTAGATTTTTTTAAAAAAGCTTGTAGTAATTTATCAGTATTGAGAAAAAGGAAAGTATAGAAGCATTAGAAACAAAGATTTAAAAATGTATGAAAAAATTAAATTTATGAAAAATATAATATTTTAAAACAAGTAAATGAAAAAAAATTATTTAATGGGAAAAAAAGGGTAAAAAGCAGAAAAATATTTAAAATCGTAATGATTAGAGATATATAAATTTTTTAAAATATATTGGAGGAAGAGAATAGAAAAATAAAAATAATATGATAAATGATCTCAAGGAAGAGAATAACTATGAGTGTTTGAAAAATAGGGCAAAAAAGAAAACTTGAAGAAAATGGTCTGTATTAATACATGAAACAATATAAAAAATTGTTAATCATTCACAATTACTACAATAATTTCTTATAAAATCAAAAGAATACTATGGCAAAAATAGCAAACAAAAGTGAAGCAATACAATTTAAAATAAGTGGAAAATACAATGATGTTCTTACTATTAATTGTAGGATTAAAAAAAAGTGAATATTATAAAACTAATTATAATGACAAATTTTTTTCCATGAATTATTTTTTTTAAAATAAAGCAAAAAAACACCACGGGGCTTTAGATAATTTATTTATGAACTTATAATTAAATTTGATAATATTTCTTACACTCAAATGTAAAAAAAATAAAATTCTCATTAAACAAAGTATTTCTTTTTGGCTGAGAAGACAAAAAAGAGGAACTAGAATGTAGTTAATATTCCAAGAACTATTAGATTGCTTAGAATATATAAACAATACCAAAACAACAACAAATAAACAATAAATCCTGTATTATTTAACACACAAAAAAGCTTATTTCAGTTGTTTTTTTACACTTCTCAGTATAATATATATATATTATGATGTTATTAGAGTAATATATATATATATATTGTACCGGTCAAAACATATTTATCCATCTAACATGAGCTGGAACTCACAAAATGTACTTCAAACCCAGTCAAGCCCGAGATTTAGGTCAGGACCAGCCTGAATTTGAACCCACTCTCTAAGCCCCAGATCTAACACCTAATGAATAACATAATAGTGATGGCACATGAGAATTAATTTTAATCCGATCCACTAGCAAAGCGGGGAAGACAATGAGACATCTATTAACTATGACTAAACTAAAATAAAGAATTCGAACTACTCAAATAAGTTAGACAATAAAATATAGTTTAATATAATGACAAATTATTATACATTATGACTTAGTTAATTGCATACATTAGTATGTGCGTGAATGAGCAAGCTGTCTACCAAACAATAGATAATTATATATTATCATTCATGCTATTATTTCTCATATGCTCTTTTATTAATTAAATAAGAGATATACATTAACACACATCTTTGGTGGATACAGTATTAAAATGCCAATTGATTATTAGAAAGAATTTACATAGAATTGCTATTAACGCTTTTATATACGGTTCTGAAACATGGTGACTAACATTATTTCGGGGAGCATTCCGAGATTCATTACAGATATAATACAAACCATTTTCATGCCATTACAGTCACGAAAATACATAAAATACATTTGAAAAAATAATAATTTAATTTGCTAATAAAATGTCTTGTGATTTTTAATATATGTATACATATCCATTATACATCTGTACAAATATCGAATAAACTTTAAAGGATCTTCAAGTTTTAGTAAAGGTTTGATTTGATAAATTATTTTAAATAATTTAATTTTCAGAGTAATTCATACACTACTTAGCAGTTGCCTTATTTATTATTCACTATTCTTTTAAGAGAAAGTAAGAATTTTTTGAAAGACTTTTGCTCTGCCATGAATATGTAAATGCTGGTTTATCATACATAATAATGAAAATATCTGGTGTATGAAGCCTACAGATTGGAAAAGTAATTTTATGTAAATAGAAATACTTGATGTATATACTTAAATAGGGTGGGATTGATGGTCTAATTGTCTTTTATAATTATTATCAACAGCTTTATTTTATAATACAATCAGTTTTATTAGTATAACAGAAATACACTCATGTATATACTACTACATTTCATCTGCAACTATCAGTATTGAAAAACAAGATCACAATGATTATCAGTTTAAAGGAGATTTTGAAGCGTGAAAAATAAAAAAAATTACTATGGGTTAAACAAAACAACATTTGAATGAACTAACAAAATAAAAATGATTGGTATTTAAACTGGCTATATGTAATTTGATTTATGAATATAAAATAAAATTGTACATAACTTTTAATTTAGAATAAACATAATTACCCAAAAGCAAGACAAATCTGGATATAATAAGTTTAACCTAAATATCATTACCAAAGATTTTCATTAATAACTCCAAGTAAATGACCAGTAATTATAACGATATTTGTATATGATATTCATTACCATATATGATTATAAACAATGAAATGCAATAAAAGAAAAAGTGATTGTTTAAATGAAGATTGATAGTTTGTAACTACTTTATTTTATATTACCAGTGGAAAAATTAAAAAAACAAACAAACAAACAAATACTTTTTGATTTTATTAAATAGTATCAGTTTAAACTTTCAGAGTTAAATTCAGTGACATATCTTTTTACAATATTTTTTTTTGGCTTGTTCTAATTTCTTCTGGATAAAATTCAGCCAGGGACAGGTAGCTGTATTGCTCACTTTAGTACATAATTTCAAGTTTAACAACAAATTAGTTCATGAAATTTTTTGTTCTCTCATAATCTTTAATAAATAGGGGCTTTCAACTTAAAAATCTAGGTATAATTAATATGATCAATTTTGTAGATAATAAAAATAAAGAAGGCTATACTCACAATTGACCCAAAAGAGAATTCTAGTCAAATGTCAATTTAAGATACATGAAAACCTGATAATAACAACATCATATTTCTAAAATGTAGTATTAAACTAAAGAGCTCATTGCATTACTGTGTAGTGATAGTTCTTCCTGCGGCAAACTGAAATTTTACACACTTCTTCCTTTTTTTTTATTTCAGATTTATATAAAAAAAAACTTTCAAGACATCTTTTCTCAAATTAATATTTATACAACTATTAAATTTCTTTTCATTTTTGTTAATTGTTGAAATGTACAAACAGTATTTGTTTACAATAGCCAATGTTCATTCTAACATAAATAAGTTTAAAAATAGTTTAATTTTTGCCAATAAAATATTTATTTATTTTTCTAACAAATGATCAATATAAAAACAAACAATGAACAATATTAATGAATAATATTTTTGCAGTGTAATTTTCACTACACCCTCTTATGGAAGGTAGGGACTAGTTTCTGTCTATTTTTAAAACCAGTTCCTACCTTGTAGTGAAAATTATTGGATAATCTCTAGTCTAATAAATGACTAATAAAAATTATTAACAAACAACATTGTTTTGAATATTTCTTAAATTGCATGAATAAATTATAAATAGCTTCAAGCTAAAAAAAAGTAAACCCAAGAACTTACTTCTGGCCAAAATCAATGTAAGGAATAACCATTCATAATCGTGTTTCAATTGCATTTCTGATAAATATGTTCTCATTCTTATCTTTACTGAAAAATATTATAACAGGCAAACTCTCCATACAGTATTGCCACTCAATGCAAGTCAGAGTAATCAATGAATGCCAGAAGGCTGTTTTAATAATAGTTATAAGCAAGCAAAAGAAATAGTGATCATGTGATGTTTATTGGGTTAAAAATATTATACATATAAGCTAATCTTGAGAACTGGCAAAATGTACAGCTCCTATGAAAATCACTTAAGGATAATTTGCAAAGGAACTCCACATTCTGACATCACATGATCAAATACTTTTTCTTTTTATAGCCAGCTAAATCAGCTAGATACAAGAGATTCCATCACACTTTAATTAACGTTATTGATTGTAAATGATGACAAATGCTAAAAATAATGAAATATTACAATTTATTTATGTATATATATTTTTATAACACATAAGATAGCATAGTTTATTATTTCTCTTTCATTTGGGATTTAACTTACATATTTATTTCACTGCTCTGTCAATTTTTAAAACAAATTAATATAATCAGCTATTTATGGATTCTATTATTAATTTTATGTACAGATATGATATGGTATAATACATTCGTAATTGTTTCTGAAGAGATATAAACTCCTGCATAGACTAATTATCACAATTACTGATTATTACAGTTTTAAGATTTAATATATTTGAGGATACTCTAAATTCATTAACCATGATAAATTATTTCATGAACTATTTAAAGAACAGTATTACCATAAATACTTTCAGGCTGTAATGCAGGTAAGTAATTAAAAGCTATACAAGTAAATGTAAGAAACAGGAAAACAACAACTGTGTTACATTTTTTATGAATAAACAAATACATATGAGCTAAGAATATGTTGTATGATAGAAATGTGCTTCTATCACATAGTACAATCAGAAGAACTAAGCATTTGGGGGACTGACAATTGCAAATGGTATCATCCAGGAAATATATATGAACAAAACATAATATATAGTATGATTTCAGTCTATCACATATTACTGCTCCAAGTAAAATAATGAATGCAAGTGACTAGCAAGCGCATACGGTATCATTATCATTTATGAATAAATAAACCATGTACAAATGATTCTCATCTAGAGACAAAACAGCCCAAAGTAAAGTTGTATCATCTCAATTATATCATTACCTTCAATTATCCATCACTAAACCTGGACAGTAGTTTGCTTAAAACTGTAAACTATTAAAAGATAATACAAAGACAATCTTAATTTATTCAGTGTATGTAGCCTGTTTTGTATCCTATTCAGGTTCCATCAAGTTACAATTAAATTGTTATTTTGACATTTTTTTATATTTACAGGAAGTGAAAATGACTGATTTTAAAATACTAAGTTTTATAAGTATAGCCAAAGATTGTGATAAAAAAACTAATTGCTTTATATAAAAATGTATTCTTCTCTTAAATTTAAGCCAGCTGAATTGTGGCATAATCAACTAAAACAAAATAGCAACCCCCTGTCATACTCATTTAAAAACATATACTCTCATACAAAATCAATAATAACAATAATTTATAAAATACTTTTAGTATAATGGAAATAAATATAATTAATGCTAGTATTAGACATTTATAATAATATATTTTTAAAGTTCATATCATGCCCTTTCATCACTAAGAGTTCAAGCTCGAACTTCAGAAATTTGTTCAACTATAACTATGGTGGCAGCTGACTTTAATCAATTTGGTCTTAATGTACCTGGCAGCATTAGATAGTAGTTTACTTGTTGATTGACAGTGAGATTCTCTACAAGATAGTAGACCCTTGAAGTTTAGACATATAATGAACATAAAACTCCTTAAGATATGTTTACATTAGCTGATGGCTCCCTTTCCATACTTCTCTATGAACTTTCGGCCTGCACAGTACCGACTGGCCAGAGTGAAGCATATGGCAGCTTCTCTACTCCTGCATAATATTTCAACACCAAGCACAATAAATATAATGAATTCATGATTAAAGATTAATCAGCAACACAAACTTCAACTGAAGCACTTCAGTGATAATAATCGCTCAGCAGTAATTAATGCAATGATTAACAACTGCTACTTATAGTTCATGGACTTGGCTTATCAGTAAAATCAGATACATCATCAGCTGTTTCAACCCATTAATCTATTGGTAGAAGATAACTCCTGAATTCCATTTTGGTCCACAGCTTATTTGTCCAATCATGTCATTTACAAAATTTTATCTTTGAAAGGAATTATCTAATAGTCAATGTTTTGACAAAATTGCATGATACTTATTGCCTTAATTGATTGATGTGTTTATAAGAATTTAATTACTTTTTACATATACTTTATAATTGTTAATAAAAGAAACATTTTGTTTTAACATGGTTTTAAAATAAACTTACAATTAATACTGCATACATTTATCTCTGTGTATACTTACATAAATATAACTTTTATTTATTAAAATTTGCTGAAAATATTTAACTTAAAATTCCTATGATGTTCATTGTAACAGAAATAAGTTTAAAATAGTTTAATTTTTGCCAATAAAATATCAATTAAATTTTTTTTCTAACAAATTATCAATATAAAAAAAACAATGAATAATATTTCTGCAGTGTAATTTTCACTACACCACTCTTACACAAAGTATGGATTGGATCCAATCTATTTTTAACACCAGTCCCTCCCTACCAGACATGAGAGTGGTGTAGTGAAAATTATACTGCAGAAATATTATTCATTATTGAATAAACTCTAGTGTAATAAATAATTAATAAAAATCATTAATGAACAACATTGTTTTGAATATTTCTTAAATTGCATGAATAAATTGTAAATAGTTTCATGCTAAAAAATAAAAATGCCCAACAACTTACTTCTGGCCAAGAATCAATGTAAGGAATAACCATTCGTAACCGTGTTTCGATTGCATTTCTGATAAATATGTTCTCATTCTTATCTTTACTGAAAAATATTATAAATATAAGCTAATCTTGAGAAATATTGATACATAAATATATATCTAAAAATATATAAAAAAACTAACCAAAGAAAAAATATATATATAAAAATATTTATATATCCATGAAATAGTTTAATATTTCAACCAGAGGACTGGTTATAATTTTTTTGTTAAAATTTTTTTGTATATAAGGTTTTTTTTATATGTGGGAGTTTTCTTACATAATATTTTTTTTATGAAAAGTTTTTTTATATGAAGGTTTTATTAGTGTTTAATTAGTAAATAGATAAATAATTAATTACTATTAATAATTATTGTACTTTGCACTAACTTTGATTTTTGATTTATATGTATAAGTATTTTAGCTTTTAAGCAAATATTAATATGAGCACAGACTATTTTTGTAATTAAGTTTGATTAGTACAAAATGTAGTTTTTTTTGTTTGTTTATTCATTTTAAGTATACATTGTAATTAATTTGTCATTGGTTGGGGTTTTTTTTTTTGTTGAATTTGTAATCTTTCATCAAATCTGTAATTTTTGAATATCGCCATTTTACTGTATATATTTATTCCTTTCTGAAAAACACCAGTCCTCTGGTTGAAATAGTAAACTATTTCGTGGATATATAATTTTTTTTATATAAACATACATATATGAGTGTGTGTGTTTGAAACAAATAAATAAGTAATGACACGTAGAATGATAGCATTAACATGATTCAATAAATTATTCAATGATATTATGACAAAGTTCATTGCATTTAAAATATACATAAAAAATTAAATTGATGAGATATAATATTTAGTCTAACAAAAATATATATATCATATGGAGTATAAGAAAATTTACTATTTATTGCTTTTAAATTAAAGAACTAAACCTCCATTGAATGACGATCTTTTATCTATTATTTCTAAATGCAAACCTATTTTCAAGCAAAGGAAGATTGCATAAATTGGAAAAAGAATTGTGCAATATCAAATGGGCCACTCTCAGACTTCATGAAGTTAAAAGAAAAGATGGAGAGACAACAGATTTAAAAAGAGAGCATATATTTTATTATAAAGACACAACTATTGGAATCATGAATGAATGGAATTTATCATAAATACAAGATAGAAAAATAAAATATATAGAATAGAATAGTAAGATTAGTTTTTCAATTTAATGAAGACATAAAATGCAGATAATTCAGATTTATGCCTCAAGTTATCATGAAAAATAAGAGAATTTTTATTTTGATATTCAGAATGCTTTTGTTCAGATTAAACAATATTTTCAAATTGTCATGGAAGGTTTTAATGTTAAAATTGGAAATCAATTGAAAAATGAAAGTGGTGTGAGTAAATTTGGATAGAGAGAGAGAAAGAGAAATAAGATAGCACTAAAAAAAAAAAAAAGTTGTATTATGAATATTTTTTTAAAATTCCAAGCTAGAAATGAACACGAAGTATTCAAATAAAGGCACAATAAAGAAGGTATAGATTTTATAAATCTATTGCCTTTTTATTATTTCTTTTAGTTTTACAATGTCCAATGACATACCAAATGAGATATGTGATTATTTTTCCACAATTTTATAAAATAAATACTGCAATTTATTATTATTTTTTAGTAAAATCGCTTTTTTTTTAAAATAAGATATTATGTGACAGTTAAATGTACCTTTTCATTTCATTTTCTGATATTTCCATTTCCATTTTTTCAATTAATTCATCATTACACAATTTATAAAAATAATGAACCAATTCTATGCCTTCATCAGGAAACATTCCATGAGCTATTGAAGGAAGTCCAACTGCTTCAGCTCCTATTTAAAAAAAAAAAAAAATCTGAAAATCATTGAAAACCATGAATAAAATAAACAAAATACTTTCATAATCAATCTTAAAAAAAAAAATTATATTTTAATAATGGGACTAAAATAACATTTGTGTTCAAAAATTCTAATAAAATTTAAATTGCAATTAAAATGTCATCTCTAATTATTGATAATAACAAATAGGTATATATTCACACATATTATATGTAATAAATAAATATTTGAAACCAATCAAATCTTTCAGATTTATGAACCATTCATTCAATGCCTAATATAAACCTTGAACTATTCCTCAATGTAAAATTTCCCTGACCAACTCTCAATCACCATAAAAGCATTTAATAAAAAAAAAAATGTTATTATTACTCAATCAGAAGAGCTAAAGATTTAAACTTCTTAATATCCATTTAAAAACAATATTAAGATTTCTCTGTTTGCATATGTTAATTACAGCTAATTTTATTTTGGAGTTTAAATGTTTTAGAAATTGCTTGTATACACATATAATATTAAAACAATGGTTTAGTAATCATCTCATAATAAGTAGACTAATTTATATCCACATTAAACATTAATGGAATAGAAATATAGTATTCTAAGGAATAAATATATAATAAGTAAAAAAATGTGTTAGAAAACTTATCACAAATCTATAACTTTTCACCAATTTCAAATACATACCATGACCACTAATTAGCATATATTGTTTTAATGCAGATATAAATTATCTTCAAGCATTATGAGATATGAATATTAAAGTATTAATTAATTGAATTTGATTGTTAAAACATTCAAACTTCAAAATTGAATTTGTTATAAGTAAAACATATAAATAAAAAAGTATGACTATCATTTCTGTGTTTGTTGTTCAAATATTTCAAATCTTTAGTTCATCTGATGAAAGAATGTTTCTCATGAAACACATATACAATAAGAAAGTTTGATCTGGGAAACTTTACACCGAGTAAATAGTTCATTATTTATAATACATGTTGGAGAGTGCATTATAAATCAAAAAAGATTTGTTTGGTTAAAAATATTTATCACCCACATTAATAAATTTTTTCACATATATTCATTGCTAGGTCATACTTTTGTTTATTCATATATTTTAATGTTGGTATAAATTATTCTCATCTATTATGAAATATGAATAATGAAATATTGATGGATTAAATACTTATATGTATATGATTGATTACTAAAACATTCACTCTCCAAAATCAAATTAGCTATAATTAAAACTTATAACCAAAAATATATGACTATTTCTTCTGTGTCATCTGATGAATGAGAGTTTCTCATAAAATATGTGTACAGCAAGAGAAAAATTAGTCTGGGAAACTTTACTCTAAGTTGTAATTCAAGATTTATAACAATTGTTGGAAGAATGCAGCAAATAAAAATGACTTCAAATGAATATGATATTAATATTATACAATTAAATAAATGATACTAGAAAAATAATACATCTTAATATTATTACTTCTATGCAGTGTATAATTGATGATCAAAATATTGAAGAAATGGATCGATTTGCTATTTTCTAATATTCAAAATGAAGATGGAGATATTTAAAAAAAAAGGATTACAGATATATATTAGCTTATAACAGATATAGGGATCAACAGAAATGAAAATTAAAACAAATTCCAGATTATTTAGAATAAAATAAAAGCTATACTATTATATGGATGAGAAGCTTGGAAAATAACCTGAGAGCTAACACAGAAACTACAAACATTTATCAATATATGTTATTTTAAAATTATGGGCATGTGATTGAATTATGGAAAAAAAAAAAAACTTTGTAAAAAACTTGTTTATCTGGAGATTAACATCAAAAATGAGAAAAAAAAACGCCAAATGCTATGAGGAACAAAAAATATTGCAAGGGAAGTTCTAGACTGAGTTTCATAGAATACCAATATAAAAGCAGATCTAAAGTAATGTGAATAAAAAAAACTAGAGATAAAGAATTGCAGAAACATAAAATGTAATGAAATGAGATCAAATATATGATACAAAATTAGATTACTGTAGTGCTTATACTCATATTAAAGGGATAATAACAATTTACAAGAAAATACAAACTTAGATTGAATGTATAAATATACTGAAACAATAAATGTGTATTATAAATTTTTATTATTATCATTGTACATCATATGATCACTATTTCTTATGCTAGCACATAACTGTTATTAAAACAGGCAAAACTCTCCATACAGTAATGCTCAGTGTCAACCAGAGTAATCAATGGATACCAGAAGGCTTGCGCATAAATTCTCTATCTAGTGCCTACTCATACAATATCCCCAGACTAGTTTCTGGCTTGTGGCCTTCGTTTTTGCCTATTTGTTATCATTGTAATTGCAAAAATGATACAAAAAAAAATTACATATAAAAAAATATCAATAAACAAAAATGCAGATAAAAATTAACTTACAATTAAGATCAATAAATAAAAAGATTGAATATTATTCAAATATATAATAAAACTAAAGAAAAAATAAAGTATAGAAAACTAAATAGAACTTCTCAAGAATCCTACTATTACAGTCTCAAAATTAAATTGAGGGGTAATGTATTAGTGGGTTTGTCTTACATGATAGCAAATATACTACTTTACAAAGAAGATATAGAGATGGTGAAGATCATACAAATTTTTTTTTAAAATTTAGTATATTAAATAATTTAACAAAAAA
This sequence comes from Epiperipatus broadwayi, assembly GCA_028023455.1. Taxonomy (NCBI): domain Eukaryota; kingdom Metazoa; phylum Onychophora; class Udeonychophora; order Euonychophora; family Peripatidae; genus Epiperipatus; species Epiperipatus broadwayi. Next base: position 513,198 of record JAQFVV010012756.1, on the reverse strand, counting down.
GCTAATTATAATAAATTTCAGATAGCAAATCAGCTATTAAATTGCTAACATATAAAAAATTCTGTAAATTATATATATGATAATGTATAATAACAAATGAAAGTAAGATTGCAATACAAAGAAGAAATAAAGGAAGTTAAGATCATATATTGGATGTGAAGTGTTAAACTCAGAATAACCATTGAGATCCGCTTGGTAGATTGTGAATGATCTTTAGATATGAAGATTAATTCAAATAACCAATAGACAGTACCTAACCAAAAGTATTTAGGCTAAGATGTTAGTTCATCAAAGACTAGGTTGGCTTCTGATATATATATTGTAATGGATGTTTAAAAATACCATTACAAAGTTGAGTGTTACAGGGCTAAAAATAAATTTATAAATGTTCGATTTTCCTTATAAAACTTAAGTAAAAGTTTTGTTGTTTTTTTATTTATGCTTGTACAAATATATATGTATGTACGTGGGAATTAGATTTTAATATCACAGCTATATTTGGTTTTTAATTTTGAAAAAAAAAAAAAAAAGAAAACTAAGATTTTTTTTTTTTTAATTTATGTAAAAGTAAATTGTATAAATAAATTGCTTTTCAGATTTGGGATTTATATTGATAAGAATAATTAAAAAGAAAGAAAACAAAAAGAAAAGAATTTTTCATTAGTTAATTCCTAGATCTGTAAAAGGCAATTTATTTTCGTTAATTATATAACTACTGTTAACAAGATAGAGAATTTTATAAATTTTAATTACAAAAAAAGGTTTGTAATTGGTTCAGGCCATTGTATTATCTTTTTTCACTAACTCTGAGATACTTCCACCAACTCTGAGAGATACTTGCACAAACTATTCCTGCCAAAAATACTTGGAGAGAACGATTCCTGCATATTCTGAAAGCTGATCTGGTAATTATTCAACCTAGAATGAACATTAAACCTACCGTAGGGATATTTTCTTCTGCCATGATGTGCTAAGCTTTTTGCGAGGACAGATTTGTGCTTCCTGTGTCTCCATTAACTACCTATAATGCCATAAGAACCGGCTACAAAAAAACCACTAACCGGCTCAACCAAGCCTACCATCAGGAAATACAGATTAACGGACCATATTCAAGAAGTCTAGTGCACTAGCATTTAATTAAATTATTAAGGTACCTTAGCTTCTACAATTTAAATAATTTTATTGTATCAAATTTTTTTTAAAAATATAAATGTGTTTAAAGTTTTATCTTATGTAATTCGGTTTCTGTGTGTTTGATATATATATTAATGAGTGCTAGTTTCAAACCTATACTATACGTCCCTTTTAAGTCTTAGTAAGTAAGATAGTATAAAGTTATTTGTAATCTCACATTCCTTTTTATTATTTAGAGCAGTCTGGATATTACAGACTATTTTAATTAGCTTATGGCTTATGGCCCATTTTGTCATTAGTCCTACTTATGTCGTAAAACTTTAATTATTTATAATAGACTATTATAAAATATAATAGTGTTTAAAGTTTTATCTTATGTAATTCGGTTTCTGTGCGTTTGATATATATATTAATGAGTGCTAGTTTCAAACCTATACTATACGTCCCTTTTAAGTCTTAGTAAGTAAGATAGTATAAAGTTATTTGTAATCTCACATTCCTTTTTATTATTTAGAGCAGTCTGGATATTACAGACTATTTTAATTAGCTTATGGCTTATGGCCCATTTTGTCATTAGTCCTACTTATGTCGTAAAACTTTAATTATTTATAATAGACTATTATAAAATATAATAGTCTTTAGTTTTATTTCTTCAAGCTTCCAATTTGTTTATTAGGGGCACGTATGATCGTTTTAACTCTTTCAATAGGTAGATCGTGAGCTCCTAGCCTGTCTCACTCAGAGGGAGGTCAATTGATTGAAAGTAATAACTTTCAACACCCTTTTTTTGCTGTTAATGTTTTGGAAGCTGCCTTCGCATTTCGCCTAATTTGGCATAAACTCTCATAAATCTCGAATACGGAGATTCAGTTTTTTTTTCATTAACTATGGGTTATACACAGGAAGCTAACCTCCCTTGTCTAGCTGTATACTTACTAATACTTCTGCTACTGCCAGTATTTTGCACTCTTTCATGCACAGGAATGTGCGAGTAGTACTTTGAAGTGTATTTTAAAGCTTATTATTTAGATTTATGTTTATTTAACCATGATACTAATAAAATAATTATTCCTTTTTACTTAGTTAATTTTGTTTTTTGTTGCTACCTTTCCAACTTTCTGAACAAAACATAAGATCTCATTTGCTTGACTGAGCTAGTCCGGCGCATTTGGGTTCACATATCCTGTCCACCCTTCAAAATAAATGTCTAGTTCCGATTTTCAGACTAGTGACACCCTTGTGGTCAGTATATGCGAATCCAAAAGCTTTTGTCCGGTACAATATCTTCAATCATTTTAGTTAATTTAGAATAATCATCTTTTGTTTTGTTGAGTATGAAGAATACTCTCAAACCAAAGCATAAGAGATTTTGAAAAGATAAGAGCAGCCATCTTATCTTCGTATCTAAATTCATTTATATAGGCCAATCTAAAGCATCTTGGGTTGAAAGCATAAAGGTCTTCCATTAATCACTTTATATCCATTAACCTTATTCTGTCCATTAACAAACATGAGACTTTCCAATCTACTGCCTATTGTATAATCTGTCTAGGTCTTGATTTCTTATGGATCATAATTTAATGTAATAATTATAAAATCAGTAATAAATAATGGTAATAAAGCAGTAGATAGTGTTAGCAATAAAGTAATAATTTTATTATTATTTTTTAAATATAGATATAAGGAATATACTAACTTTGTTTAATGTGATCTATCCAAGATCCAAATAGAGAACATCACTAAGGTAACTAACTGTCAAGATTTAAAATTTATATAGTTGCTCATTAATGAAATTTATATTCCAGAATAAAAAAAAAACTTAATTGAAATGATAAATGAATGCAAGTTTTGGAAGATCAGATCATTGAATGAAAGAAGACTGTATGCGTTGACTGCTGTAGGACGTTTTTTATCATATACTTTAAGGCTGTTTTGCATAGACAAATTTCTTTTTAAAAAAATTTATAGAAATTTTAATGTATATAAAATATTTGGTCACAAACTGATTGTGTCATGATATATAAATAAAATGCTTAACATGATAGATATAATGTTTTCATCATTTTTCTCTTCTTCACATACAAAAAAATTGATGGGAATTGAATTATTTCTTTTTCACTATATGATATATAACATTTAAATAAAAAATCATACAAACAATATCAAAAATAATAATATTCAACTTAGACTGAATGATAGAATATGCACTTCTATATTTATATGTATAAAAATCCTAAGATATTCTTGTTGATAAAACGGGCAAAACTCACTATATATATATTTTGCCACACACAGCAAGCTAGAGTAATCAATGGATGCCAGAAGGCTGCGCATAAAATCCCCATCTAGTGCCTACTCATCCAACATCCCCAGATTAGTTTCTGGCTTATAGCCTTCGTCAGTGAGGAGCCTTGGATCTGGGAGCACTGCACCGAGATCTTAGGATCTAATGCAACCCTACAGCAACCACCTTTTATCTCCATTTAATTACAAAACTATGAGTCTTAAACTGAAAACCCCTTAATGTTTTCAATCCAAGCCCATTAGCTTATATAGTCATATGGGTCTGAATCCAGTTCAGTACCCATACATTTTGGTGTTTTTGATTCTTTAATAACCATAGCCACCACTATCCTATTAGGCAGGATTGGTTTTAAGCCAATAAACATCACATGACCACCTCTTATGCTTGTGTATAACTGTTGTTAAAACAGGCGAAACTCACTATATATATTTTGCCACACACAGCAAGCTAGAGTAATCAATGGATGCCAGAAGGCTGTGCATAAAATCCCCATCTAGTGCCTACTCATCCAACATCCCCAGACTAGTTTATGGCTTATGGCCTTTGTCAGTGAGGAGCCTTGGATCTGAGAGCACTGCACCTAGATCTTATTAAAGAACCAAAGACACCAAAATGTATGGGTATTGAACTGGGTTCAGACACATATGACTATATAAGCCAATGTGCTTGGATTGAAAACATTAAGGTGTTTTCAGTTTAAGACTCATAATTTTGTAGTTAAATGGAGATAAAAGGTGCTTGCTGGAGGGTTGCATTAGATCCTAAGATCTAGGTGCAGTGCTCTCAGATCCAAGGCTCCTCACTGATGAAGGTCATAAGCGAGAAACTAGTCTGAGGATGTTGGATGAGTAGGCACTAGATGGGGATTTTATGCACAGCCTTCTGGCATCCATTGACTACTCTAGCTTGCTGTGTGTGGCAAAATATATATAGTGAGTTTTGCCTGTTTTAACAACAGTTATACACAAGCATAAGAGGTGGTCATGTGATGTTTATTCTAGTTGATATTAACTTACCTAGCTAAAGAATAGAAAGGACTTAAAAACTGTTCTCAAAATTGTTTAAAAACTGAGCTAGTGTTAGATTTATATGAATATGCAAGTGAGTTATTTAGATTGGATTCAAAATATTGTTTTTTTTTTTTTTAAATTTCAAACTATTAGCTTGAATAATGTAAAGGTGGCTGTTAGATGCCTACAAGCATTAATTCCACTTTTGAATCCTAGCCATCACTGCCTAAGACAAAATCCAGAAATTCGACTGGGAATGGCGATATTATTCCACAATATCATATATAGAATCCATTGATTTTCACTCTTTTAACAGATAGCTCTATAGTAAGATGAAGAAAACTGTTCTTAAAAGCATATAAAAAAATCATATCATACTGTGGATGAAATTTATATAAAAGCTAGTGCAAAAAAAAATGATCATAATAAATTAATATAATTGTCTTATATAGTTTAACATAGTGATATGGAGTCAGATTCAACAGCTGATAAGGGCTAGCTCAAAACTCAATTTTTTATTTCTGGTGTCTGAACTTACCAACATTTGATTGAGCAGTTAACCAATCGATTATTTTATTTAATTGGAAAATATATGTATATACAATCTGTTGCTTGGAAATTATGTGATGATTGAACAGCATTGTAACAAGATAAGCATAACAATTTCACTTGTTTTACCAAACTGTGATTTTATTTTTAGTTACTTCACTCACTCAGCCGAATATGCTTCTTAATCACTCTATGTGAAGTTCAAGCATCTAAATAAAAGAGTTGAGCAACAATTCCATTCAAATAAAAAAACTGAGATTAAAATTTTTTTTTACTCAGCTGAATAGGAATCTTTATAAATTAAGTTGGTTCAAATAACCACTAAAATAATGCAAAGCAATATATTTTAAGATTAATGCATTGCATTATTTTATTATTATATTTTAATCATCACTACTAAAAACATCAGATTTCTGAAAACATAATTATAGTTTTTGATTATTTCTTAATATTACTAAAAAATAATTTTTACAAGTTTTAAAAAAGAAACAAAAAACATTGATCATATAATCAAGCAAGTAAAAGTATATCTATTAAATGGAAAAAAAATACCTTCTGCTAAAGCTTTAAATGACCATCCATGCTGATGAACATATTCTAGTGAAGCTGAGAGAATTTTTTGTCGAATTTCATCTTCAGATTCATCAAATGATGTATGATTACTATTACTAATTATATATATATATAACTATTTAATAACAGCATATAATGTTAATGAATAGAAATACTTTTGATTAAGTTAAATATAATTTTTATCAACACAAATGAAATGTACCATTATTCACAATTAAATTAATGAATATAATTTATTAGATATTTATTAATTAACATACATATATATATATTGTTTTGAAATTCTAATTATGTATATACTCATCCCCCCCCCCTTATTTATACATCTATTATATTCCAATCTTTTTTATCTACTTAATGATTGATGACATGAACAAGATTTGATTAGCTACAGAGATAATTATTTAAAGTTATATACATATACATTTGAACTTTTTTTTATATTACTATAAAGATATTAAATAAATTCCATACCATCACACATTAGTTTCAAATCATATGAAGAAAGATACAGTAAAAGATAAATAACCCCCAATATGCATTTTGTGCTGAATAAGCAGTTATTCCAATTATTTTAGTGAATAGTCAAGTGAAATTAATGCTTTAGATTAGTGTTTTTTTTTTAAAAAAAATAGTGATTCAAAACAGTAAGGCTAGATACAATGATTAAGTAAAATAAAATATTTAACCAATATAATAAAACCAATCTCTTTAATAGATATCATGTATAGCAGATAATAGCTAATACTTTGTTTGTGATACTATGTATAGTTTTTTAAACATGCATCCTCCCCCACCCCAAATAAAGACCATTTTCTTTTACATGTATAATATGCATATATAAATTAAGATTATAGGATAAACAAAATTTTAAAAATATAAGTAGTTAATAAATTGAGAGAGCACATTTACATATATATTGACTGTTTTTCAATTATTCACATTCACTCAAATACTAATAATAGTAATAATAATAAATTTACTCGTATCTTTACTTTTTTTTTTTAATAAAATGGATAGTAAAGTGTTAGACTAATGACTTTCTGAAGCCGCTGATGTATTAGAACAATCCACTTTCATTGCAATTAAACACTTGTTCTAATGATAGATATCCTTTTTCTTAAATTTTTTTTTAATTGTACAGAAATGTAGTAGGAGCTTTAATATCAGCAGACACTTATTTTATTTTTTAATTATCTCATTTTTTTTTTAATAATTAATAATATGATAAAAATTTTCATTTGTGAAAATACATATTTTATGCATGTTTTCAAATGAAAATGTTTTTTTGATTTTGAAGAATCCACAAATGTAAATATGATGATTAAGAAATTTGAAAACATTTGATTATTTATTTATGGTTCTGCCATTGATTTCCAAAAAACTTTACTTGGAAATATATTTTTGTATATTAGTAAAATTTAATTTAGAAGTATCAGTTTGTTACACTTATACATTTTAGCACTATCCATTTTAAACATATATGTTAATAATTAATAAATAATAATCAGTGATGTATTTATATGATGTAGATAAAGTCAAACAAGTGAGTGTAAGAAATTTGATACTTGTAGATCAAATTATAGTAATTAGACATTGAAGGATACTAATTATAGTAATTAGACATTGAATGATACTAAATAAATGAGAATATGTAAAAGTTGTGAACTGGCTCAACTGAAGACTGCTGGTACCACCAGAAATACAATTTGGGAGTTGTTTCCCTTTTTGAAATATCATGGAAATTTTAAAGTCTTGTACATCTACACACATTTAAAAAACAGTCAGACTAAATGTTGCACAGCAAAATACCAAAAGATGCACATAAGGGCTAACATATAGGCATCACTGGACATGTTCTAAAAAAATTGACAGTAGATAGGCTAATGAAGTTCTAACCTGGAGCCTTCAAAATTTTAAGATATATAGAAAAAGGCTACATGGAAATTAACTGGAATATAAATTTTCTAAAAAATAAAAAGAATTTATAATAATAAAATTGGAATATCTTCAGTCTGGAATGGAACAATATTGATTTAATATATATATATATATGTCCACAGATGGCGTCCTACCAAGACTGCCAATCAAGCGTATGTTTTGTTTACATAAACGTCAGAGTAGTTAGTATTCACTATCTCTAACTATAATTCCACTTTCAGATCATGATTTCAAGCTATTTGCTATCGTCAGTGAAAGACAGGAATAAAGAAACTAGATCTGAATACAAACTCTGAGCGTTTATGAAACAATTTCTATACAGCTTGCAAGCGTGAATTTTTTAGACACGTAATGTCTTCAAACTCAGCATAGCAAACCAGATAGCTACATGGGTCTGATCTCAGTTCAGCATCACCACATAGTAGAAGCCTCTGCAATCTATATCATTGCAAGAAAGACCTCAAAGGTACATTTATGATAAACAAAAATGCAAGTTAAAAAACTTTCTAACGCTTGTATTTATGTCCACAGATGGCGTCCTACCAAGACTGCCAATCAAGCGTATGTTTTGTTTACATAAACGTCAGAGTAGTTAGTATTCACTATCTCTAACTATAATTCCACTTTCAGATCATGATTTCAAGCTATTTGCTATCGTCAGTGAAAGACAGGAATAAAGAAACTAGATCTGAATACAAACTCTGAGCGTTTATGAAACAATTTCTATTCAGCTTGCAAGCGTGAATTTTTTAGACACGTAATGTCTTCAAACTCAGCATAGCAAACCAGATAGCTACATGGGTCTGATCTCAGTTCAGCATCACCACATAGTAGAAGCCTCTGCAATCTATATCATTGCAAGAAAGACCTCAAAGGTACATTTATGATAAACAAAAATGCAAGTTAAAAAACTTGCTAACGCTTGTATTTATGTCCACAGATGGCGTCCTACCAAGACTGCCAATCAAGCGTATGTTTTGTTTACATAAATGTCAGAGTAGTTAGTATTCACTATCTCTAACTATAATTCCACTTTCAGATCATGATTTCAAGCTATTTGCTATCGTCAGTGAAAGACAGGAATAAAGAAACTAGATCTGAATACAAACTCTGAGCGTTTATGAAACAATTTCTATTCAGCTTGCAAGCGTGAATTTTTTAGACACGTAATGTCTTCAAACTCAGCATAGCAAACCAGATAGCAAACCTGTCTTTCACTGACGATAGCAAATAGCTTGAAATCATGATCTGAAAGTGGAATTATAGTTAGAGATAGTGAATACTAACTACTCTGACGTTTATGTAAACAAAACATACGCTTGATTGGCAGTCTTGGTAGGACGCCATCTGTGGACATAAATACAAGCGTTAGCAAGTTTTTTAACTTGCATTTTTGTTTATCATAAATGTACCTTTGAGGTCTTTCTTGCAATGATATAGATTGCAGAGGCTTCTACTATGTGGTGATGCTGAACTGAGATCAGACCCATGTAGCTATCTGGTTTGCTATGCTGAGTTTGAAGACATTACGTGTCTAAAAAATTCACGCTTGCAAGCTGAATAGAAATTGTTTCATAAACGCTCAGAGTTTGTATTCAGATCTAGTTTCTTTATTCCTGTCTTTCACTGACGATAGCAAATAGCTTGAAATCATGATCTGAAAGTGGAATTATAGTTAGAGATAGTGAATACTAACTACTCTGACGTTTATGTAAACAAAACATACGCTTGATTGGCAGTCTTGGTAGGACGCCATCTGTGGACATAAATACAAGCGTTAGCAAGTTTTTTAACTTGCATTTTTGTTTATCATAAATGTACCTTTGAGGTCTTTCTTGCAATGATATAGATTGCAGAGGCTTCTACTATGTGGTGATGCTGAACTGAGATCAGACCCATGTAGCTATCTGGTTTGCTATGCTGAGTTTGAAGACATTACGTGTCTAAAAAATTCACGCTTGCAAGCTGAATAGAAATTGTTTCATAAACGCTCAGAGTTTGTATTCAGATCTAGTTTCTTTATTCCTGTCTTTCACTGACGATAGCAAATAGCTTGAAATCATGATCTGAAAGTGGAATTATAGTTAGAGATAGTGAATACTAACTACTCTGACGTTTATGTAAACAAAACATACGCTTGATTGGCAGTCTTGGTAGGACGCCATCTGTGGACATAAATACAAGCGTTAGCAAGTTTTTTAACTTGCATTTTTGTTTATCATAAATGTACCTTTGAGGTCTTTCTTGCAATGATATAGATTGCAGAGGCTTCTACTATGTGGTGATGCTGAACTGAGATCAGACCCATGTAGCTATCTGGTTTGCTATGCTGAGTTTGAAGACATTACGTGTCTAAAAGATTCACGCTTGCAAGCTGAATAGAAATTGTTTCATAAACGCTCAGAGTTTGTATTCAGATCTAGTTTCTTTATTCCTGTCTTTCACTGACGATAGCAAATAGCTTGAAATCATGATCTGAAAGTGGAATTATAGTTAGAGATAGTGAATACTAACTACTCTGACGTTTATGTAAACAAAACATACGCTTGATTGGCAGTCTTGGTAGGACGCCATCTGTGGACATAAATACAAGCGTTAGCAAGTTTTTTAACTTGCATTTTTGTTTATCATAAATGTACCTTTGAGGTCTTTCTTGCAATGATATAGATTGCAGAGGCTTCTACTATGTGGTGATGCTGAACTGAGATCAGACCCATGTAGCTATCTGGTTTGCTAAGCTGAGTTTGAAGACATTACGTGTCTAAAAAATTCACGCTTGCAAGCTGAATAGAAATTGTTTCATAGACGCTCAGAGTTTGTATTCAGATCTAGTTTCTTTATTCCTGTCTTTCACTGACGATAGCAAATAGCTTGAAATCATGATCTGAAAGTGGAATTATAGTTAGAGATAGTGAATACTAACTACTCTGACGTTTATGTAAACAAAACATACGCTTGATTGGCAGTCTTGGTAGGACGCCATCTGTGGACATAAATACAAGCGTTAGCAAGTTTTTTAACTTGCATTTTTGTTTATCATAAATGTACCTTTGAGGTCTTTCTTGCAATGATATAGATTGCAGAGGCTTCTACTATGTGGTGATGCTGAACTGAGATCAGACCCATGTAGCTATCTGGTTTGCTATGCTGAGTTTGAAGACATTACGTGTCTAAAAAATTCACGCTTGCAAGCTGAATAGAAATTGTTTCATAAACGCTCAGAGTTTGTATTCAGATCTAGTTTCTTTATTCCTGTCTTTCACTGACGATAGCAAATAGCTTGAAATCATGATCTGAAAGTGGAATTATAGTTAGAGATAGTGAATACTAACTACTCTGACGTTTATGTAAACAAAACATACGCTTGATTGGCAGTCTTGGTAGGACGCCATCTGTGGACATAAATACAAGCGTTAGCAAGTTTTTTAACTTGCATTTTTGTTTATCATAAATGTACCTTTGAGGTCTTTCTTGCAATGATATAGATTGCAGAGGCTTCTACTATGTGGTGATGCTGAACTGAGATCAGACCCATGTAGCTATCTGGTTTGCTATGCTGAGTTTGAAGACATTACGTGTCTAAAAAATTCACGCTTGCAAGCTGAATAGAAATTGTTTCATAAACGCTCAGAGTTTGTATTCAGATCTAGTTTCTTTATTCCTGTCTTTCACTGACGATAGCAAATAGCTTGAAATCATGATCTGAAAGTGGAATTATAGTTAGAGATAGTGAATACTATCTACTCTGACGTTTATGTAAACAAAACATACGCTTGATTGGCAGTCTTGGTAGGACGCCATCTGTGGACATAAATACAAGCGTTAGCAAGTTTTTTAACTTGCATTTTTGTTTTTCATATATATATACACACACATGCATGAATATAAATAACACATTAAATTATATGTATTAATAGATATGCATAATAATTTATACCTTTCAGAAGATTCACTGCTAGTTGATGTATTTTCAGTTTTTTGCAAAAGAACTAATGCATGAAGTGTTCCAATCCTTCTAATCCTTCGAATTCCTAATATAAAATAAAAACAAAATCTAACAATTATGTAAGTGCATATAGTTAATTCTATGCAATTAACATAAACATTAAGTGAACGCAAAATGTAGACAGGTTTCAATATAATGCTTATACAAATTAATTTTTATTCTCATGATTTTGAGACAAAAAGAGTTATATAATTTATATTTATCATTAAAATATATATATATCCCAGTACTTTTTAAAACTTGCTTTGAAATAATTTTCAGTTCTTTTTTTAATATTGAAAAATGATGAAAAATATATAATTTAGTAGATAATAAAAGATAATGGAACTTACAGATATTAGAGCAATTTAATATATATACAACATGTGGATTCAACTTCCTGCATTTGCAACTTTGCTATTATTCACTTTAGATAAATACATTAATGATTATTATTAATCATTTATTAAGATAGAAATTGTCATATTGGTCCTAGCTTAGATATAAATATATCTACACACATACAATGTATACATGTTATGCTTAGCATCATTCTTTCAATAGTTTAAATTTAAGACTGTAAAATTTAAGTATTAAGATTAAAAATATATGCATGCTTTTATCATATAAAATTAATGACAAAAGATGTAATTTATAGTTTGATAACCAATACCATTATGATAAATGAATTTTCATATAGAATCTTGAATTTCTGTGATTTCTTATATAGTTTTAAGTATTTCTTCAATTTATTCACAAAATTTAGTGAACTGACATATTTCTATAAGTTCAGTAAGTTTCATAATTCCTTTTATAAACTATTCTTCAAATAAGTTAATCTATAAAGCATTTGCATAAAACAAAAACAATGTAAAGCAAAACAGTAGGAAAGTTTTGAGTAGTATTTGATAAGTAACATTTTTATTAAAATGATTTTAATATGGCTAAGTTTACATCAAAATTGCAAGTATTCTATTCTACTTACAATTTTATATATTATGTTAATATTATCTGGATTGTATTGATTAATTCCTTTAAATAAATTGGCAATAGTAGATTCCATTGCTTTAGGTATTTTGTTTTCTTTAAATATCAATTTGTAAAATTATGTGTATTCTACAGTATAATTAAAATAAATAAACCTACATAAAATATATTTTGCTCTTATTCCAAGATTTATAGATGTACTTAATAATCTCCATGAATAAAGACATGTTAAATAAATAAAAAAGATCCCCAAAATGCATTTCATACTGAATCAGTACTCATCAGTTGGCCTGGGTCACCATCTCTCACATATATCTTTATCATATGATCAATATTTATCAACAGAAAATTGTTACATTTTGATTTACAAGTGTCAAACTTTACCCACAACTTTAACATGATTTACTCAAGATAAATACAATAATTATCACTAATTTATTAAGCTAGAGATTATCTGTAGCCCAGATATAAACTTTAAACCTCAGTTAAAGATTAATATATGGTTTTATATCCCTTTTTAAAAATTAAACTCACACCCATGGAATGATTCAACTTCATTTCTCTTTTCCATGTGGAATATCTTTTATTGATGTAATTAATAATCTCCATACCACCACATTCTTGAAAAACATGAAAAAAGATATCTTAAAAGATAAATGATACCCAAGATGCATTTCATGTTGAACCAGATTATTATCTCTCACACATATTTTTATCATATGTTTAGTATTTATCAATAATAAAGTGTTACATTTTGATTACAATTATCAAACTTAAGCCACTCACAACTGACAGGATTCACTCTACATAAATACATTAATGATTATCACTAATCAGAGATATAAGCTTTAAACCTTAGTAAAAGATTAATAGATCTGTTTTTAAATGCTTTTATATTAACTTGCCCCATCTGTATTTCTGTCGGGTATGTCACATTTTTGAATTAACAATGGAAAAAAAAAATCTGGTCCAAATTAGAATGGAACTCACATTCTTACACTTCCCAATAAAATTTGTTAATAACTGAGCCAATGGAAATATTACATTTGTAGAATCAAATTTTGTTAATATTGATTTCATTATTAAATTATTTAAAATAAAAAAATATATATAACTGAAGAAAACATTACATTTGTAGAATACAATTTTATTAATATTGATTTACTTAATTAAAAAGCCAATATATAAATATTTTTATATAGTAGACATCACATATTTAAATTTAGAATTCATTTGTTAGAGGGCATATTTATTTTCATGTCTTATTATTAAATTTTAAAAGTGGTATAGTGACAACCATACTACAGAAATATTATTCATTACTGGATAATCTCTAGTCTAATGAATGACTATTAAAATTATTAATATAATTTTTATGTTTTAAAGGATTCTGTTATTTATATGTTTCAGTATTACATATTTTAAAAATATAATATACTTTGGATGACAATAAACCTGTAATACTAATACAATTAATAGTATATAGAATTACTTATAATCATGTATATTACATATTTACAAAAATAAAGAAATATTATTCTCCTTAATAATGCTTTTGCTTGTTAGAGCTAGCATTAGACCATGAACCAAAGATATATATATATATTATTTTAATTAAATTAATGATTATAGAAAAAATAAAATATTTTCTGGATTAAATTTGAGTCATTCAGAGCAAGGGATGAAAAAATTTCCACACACAATATATACTTAAATTGTAATTTTTGTCAGAATTTTTTGTGGTTTTAACCATTTTTTAAAATAATGTTTTTATGTAAATAGCTGACTAAAAAATACAAAATATTATAGTCATCCCCTCTCGGTTAATTTGCCATTCTTGGAAAATATCAGAGAACTTAAGAATCTAGACTTGTTATAAAACAATTAGAAAAAGCAGGAATATTGTCATTTCATAAAAGCATTTGAGACTCAAATAAATGAAAAAAATGAAAAAGGCCTCAAATGCTTTTAAGAAATGACAATATTCCTGCAATTTCCAATTGTTTTATAACAAGTCTAGATTCATAAGATCTCCGATATTTTGTACTTTTTAGTCAGCCATAAAATCATTATTTTAAAAAAAAATCTTTTTTTTATATATTATTTTTTTAATTAAACCCCACACATGAAATGACATCATTTTTTTTCCATGTCTTTATTCATATGTTTCAAGAATGTGCAATGGTGTGGTGGTTATTAAATACATCTATAAAAGATATTACACATAGGAAAAAAAATGAAGTTAAGTCATTTCTTGTATATGGGTTTAATTTTAAAAAATGGATATATTAATCTTTAATTGAGGTTTAATGTTTATATCTGCGTTAGAGATAATCTCTAGTTTAATAAATGATTATTGATAATTATTACTGCATTTATCTAGAATAGATCATGTCAAAATTGTGGGTGGAGTAAGTTTGACATTTATAAATCAAAATGTAACAATTTCCAAGATTTATAATGTTGTAAAAGTATGCATTAATACTATCTTTTTTAGTAATATGGCCTTCTACTGATATGCAAAACAGTATTTCAGCATCATGACAATATTTAGTAAAAATATTGAGCACATTAGTAAAATTTACTATTTCATTAAATTTGTATCAACAATTTAATTTTACTATATTCATAAGTTATATTTTTTTAAAAATCCATGATTATTACCAGATATAAAAAATAAACTCAATACTAAAGACCATCAATTGTAGTAGATAATGACTGATATCAAATAATCAATATAAGAAGTTAATTTGCTACCTTAGAATAGAGATAAAGTAATGAAATGATCTATTTTACAAAAAAGATAATTTCTGAAAGATATTTGACTTTTTTTTTTACTACAACTCCACTGTTACAGACCCCCCATACAGTATATAACATTGCTTGTCCAAATAACTATTGCAAAGGCACATATTATGGGGAAAGCAGAGCATCTTTGGCCACACGATTGGCACAACACAGGTATTCGTACAATAGAGCTCGCAACGATCCTTCTACTTATTCAGTTTTTTATCAGCACCAGTGCACAAGTCACCATGAGTGCATTCCGGACAATCCTACCATCGTATGTAGAGAGAGACATGACCTCAAAAGAAAGATCAAAGAGGCTTTATTTATCTCTCGCGACAGCGATGCCATAAACAGGAAGGACACGTGTTTTTCTCTATCAAAAAGATGGAATTAGCATATTTGCATAAATTTAAACGTAAGCAAGCTATGATTATGAAGGCAAGATCCTTTGAAAGCGCTCAGCTGTTTTAATATTTTTAGTTAGCTATTTGTATTTGTATTAACAGCTTTTGGGAGCAGTTGCGCCGCACACGCACTTGTGCTTGAATACATACAAGTAAAAAATGAAATTTTGTACAACATGGATAAAAAATTTAATTCAATTAAAAGATAAAGATGGAAAACTTGATACTAATTCTAAAGCATCAACCTATAATTTTACATAGTTGTTTAAATTACATCTATTAGGACAAAAAAAAAGTTAGATTACTAATTGGTTATAACTTAAAAGTTGGTCACAGTTAGAAAATTAATTTCAAAACATTTCATTCTTTTATTTGTAAAGAAAACAAATTACTTGATGTTTTTTTTTTTTGTTTAGTAACTGCTTTTTAAATTATAATTTAAAATATCTTTATAAATCACAATTCTATAAAAAATATTTAACATTATTAAATTATTTAAAACAATTTATAAACAAATGGAGGAATCAGAGGAATGAAAACAACTGACCCCCCCCCCCACAATTGATAAGTATTTGTTTGACAGAAATAAGTTCTCATGTAAGTTATTTAGAAATGAATACTAAATAAAGGTGAAATAAATTATGTAATAACAGAGGATAAGGCAAAAGGTATAACATCAGTGATGAAGATCTGACAAATGTAAAAATTGATGAAATTCCAGAAAAATTATTGAAGGTTTTGAGGAGGGGAAGATTTAAGAAATTAATAGATATGTACAAGTTAGAAATAAAAAAATAAATTAATATTCATAAAAAAAATTATTTTGTTGGATATTTTGAAGAGATGATTATTAGAAAATGTACATGAATCAAAGATATTATTTCTAAGATTAAAGACTTATTGCAGAATAGACAAATATAAGAAGGATGCAAGACAGAGATAAAGTTGTAAGATTTTATTAATAATTCACAATATCCGTAGATTATGAATTTTACAAAATATTAAATTGGATTAAAAAAACCATATTACGTTGGGGAGGGGGGGATCAATAAATCTAAATCTCAAGTAATTTACAGATAAAACTAATAAAATATTAAGAATGAGGGATGGCAAGATGTTTTAAGTAGTAAGTTAATGTTTTTAAGTATTTTTGAAAGTTGGTTGTCTGGTTATGGAAACAGTGACAAAGAAATAAGAATAAAAAATTATAATGGCTTAAATAAGTTTTCAGAATTATTTATGGTTTAATAAAATTAGAATTAAAACACACAAAAATTATTAAATGATTTGCTTGAAGCAGGCTTTATATGGAGCAAAGATTTACACAGTATGGAAAAGGGAAGTAAAAATAATACATGTTTTTGAGGTGTGGAATTTGAAAGAAAAAAATTCAAAGGATAGGACTTGTATTGTTGAAGTGAGTAAATGGGAAGATATTTATTTTTTGAAGAAATTAAGAAGTAAAAGAAAATTTGAATTGGCATTTATTTCAAGAATTTATATGTTAGATAAAAGAGAATGAAAAAGAGGCAAAAAAAAAGTTGATTTGAAGTAAGAGAATAGTTACAAATGCCAAAAGAATAAAACAATAAACAGAAAGACTTTGATAATATTATTAAGTTAATACATAAGAATTGTTTTTTTAATCAAATAATTAACAGTAATTAACATTTTTTAAAAATATTATTTAATTTATATAAGAGCAGAATGTATTGTAGAACTGTCTGATTAGATATTAAATATCTTGTCTGTGTTTGAGATTATATATTTTTAAACTATATTGGCTTTCTTCTTATATTTTAAAGTTCATTTTAATACAACTCATATTTAACTGAAAATTTAAGTTCAAATTACTAAAATAATAAAAACAATGCACTGATTAATTTGAGTATTAACCATTCTGTTCATTCTTTATGAACAGATTATATAATTAACTTTTAACCCAAATTGGCTGCCATAACAATATTTATAATAAATACAGAAAATTATATAAAACTAATTGTATTTTATAGTTGCTTATGTGATAAATATAATATACATATTAAAATAATACAAAATGCATGTTTTACTCTATCAGTATAAAATAGATTATTTTAAATGTGTGTTTGTAATGATTATTATTGACAATATCAATATATGTTTGGTTTAAAACAAGTTGACATGAGTAGAAAATATATTTTTAAATATAGAGAATAATAATAACTCAATTTTTTTTGATAAATAAAATATTAATGATGTGAACAGTAATCTTCAAAGACATTATGCCAAATCCATTGATTATTTTCTTTTTTGAGTAATCCTCATGCAATAGCAACAATTAGTAGTAAACAGAGATATTGTTAAATTTCTTGAAAAATTAACAAACTTATGGAGAAATGACTCACAATCAAAAATCCTTGGCCATTAGGAAATGCTCAATAAGTGGAGAAGAAACTAGTAAATACTATAAATTAGGACATAGACTTAAATTTAATACTTAATTTTGGGAAAACATAAAAATATTTATACAAATGAATGATACTAAGGAAATTTACTTATGGTATTATTGATTATTTTATCCTTTTAAAAATTAATATTAGAGAAAAAAATAAAATTATTTATTATTAAATGCCATTAAACAGGTATCTTCCCTGGTGATCAAATAAATAACATTTTCTCCAATGAATGACATAGTGTGTTAACTTTTGTGGGCTTCTCAAACATACATTCACTATTAGGATGAAATTTATCCATATAATTACATGTCATTCTCTTCCCATTTTTGTGATAAAACATTCCTAGCATTAAAAACTTTTCTAATGAATTAAATTGCCTCAGGATTTGACCAAAATGAGACAATTCTATGTGTTCATTTGTGCTTCAAGTGAGTTCTGGTCTGAGAAAGTATTTGTTTATTTTCTGTGCTTTTCATGGAATTATCAAACACCAAAACTACTTTTCAAAAGCACCAACAAATTTCATTTCTTCAATGTTCAACTTCTACATCTATAAATAGCCATATGACAGCTTGAACAATTCTGATTTTTTTAAGAATATGTCCCTACAGTATTAATCTCTTTACTACTAGATTGTTTGTTGTTAATAAATAATTCAAAAAGGGAAAAACTACCAGTCACTTCCATTATCAAAGCCAACTGATCCTATCATCATAAACATTGACTTCTTCATATTTAGATGACTAATATTTCATTAAAGTTCATGGTCCTTTTTAAAATAAATGATAATTTAGTACAATAAATTTAATAATATACTATATTGGATATACTATTGTGTGTGTTAATACATACAAATAAATTTAAATTGATTTTATATCTGTCAAAATGTAATTACTAAATAATGATATAAATAATAAAATATGATTAGAAAAAACACTTTCATCATCTAAGATTGTATTAAATCATGAAAGACATTTAATAATTGTAACTGATTGGTGCTGGTGAGATAAGGATATCTACAAGATATAATTTTCCCAAAAAGAGTGAATTACAAAGTATTTTAAGATATGTTGAAGATACTTCTGTTAAACCAAATAAAGTAAGATGCAGTTTACTTATGACTTATATTGCTGATAAATTTGACTACAATGCTACAACCTTAAAAAAGGCATCATCGAGTTAGTTTAGGGATTCAGTAATCAATATAATTGTTTACCGCAAACATGTTTAATTAAAGTAATAATAAAGCTAATTTCTCCAGTCATATGAAATTCAAATACCCTAATGGCAGATTTAGCATTTAACTATACAATTTGCTTCCTGAACAAAGCTTCTTATTGTTATTTATGCAATGTAGTCCAATATAGTGATGGACTCAGAGTTTAAGTTTAATGTAATTATTGTATAGATGATTTAGGAATTCAAATATATGGCAGAATTAAAATATGATTTGTTTTGTTAAAGATATTATTAAAATCCATCTCTTCTCTCATTTCTATTACCAGTTTAAAAATGTAAAGAGATATGCAAATGTGCATACATATATCTGAATAAAGCCAATTTAAATTAACCCACTGACTTATCATTCTTTCTAAGTAAACAGTAAAGACTACTTAAATTTATTCTCCAAACCAATATCTTGATTACTACTTTCAGAATGTAAATGATATTTATTTCTACACATGTATGTTAATTATAAAATAAAATTATGTTACTATGCACTTTATATAAATGGTAAGCTAAATTTTATGTATGATTTGTTTATTATGGGATATTGGTTAAGATCAAATAATTTTACCATTAATGTAAATAAAACAATAGCAATGTTTGGATTTGTAGAGAGATATTGAAACCATTAGTCAATAATATTATAATAATTGTATCAGTGACAAAATTGAATTTTATATATATATATATAATGATCAAATATCCAATATAAAAATAATTATTTGTCCACAATGTTGTTATTGATATATTCTTAATATAATAATCAATCTAAATAAAATTGAAACAAACAACTAATTATATTTACAAATATTTAATTATCAACCTGGCTTTCATCTCTTATTGAGACATTTTCAAGAGATAAAGTTTTATACATCACATGACTTACTAACTACATTTACTTCACTAATTAGACATTATTTTATCTTCAACAATATAATTAACATTACACATATAAATGCTTAAATAAAATGACAAAATAAAAGTACATAAAAAAAAATAACAGTAATAATAACAACTTAAAATTATATAAATACATACATATATTTCAATATACCTATATAAATAAATAAATATTCTACTTCCCCATCCCTTTTATAAACCCTCATTCACAATTCAACCCTGATTTTTTACCATAATTTTAAAATTTTCTAATTATCTAATAATGTCCATTTTCCATCTAGTCTTGCTGGACCTTTAATTATATTTACACATCTATCCAAATTTTTCTGAATATATAAAGTTTCATAACATATCCTTTTTCGATAATTCTTAACTCTAATATTCTTCTCACACTCCATTTTATGACCAGTATCTAAATAATGTATATATGGACCTGACCTAATATCTTTCCTATTAATCGCTCTATCATGCTCTTTCTCTCTATCACTTATCATTCATCCTGTCTGTCCTATATATATATCTTATTACAATTCCTACATTAAATTTTATAAACCATTCCTCCCTTACTATTCATATCATTTATCTTATTTATATTATATAATCATCTACCCAAATACTTACTATTTCCCCAAGCTATTTTTATATCATCTGGTAACTTCTCTCTTACTAACTTTTTATACACATCCCTTGAATACGAAATAGACATCCACTTACAATATTTATATTTATTCTTATCATACTTATTTCTACTATTTATATTTTTATTTCTAAAAATTGTTTTAATTACCTTTCTTTTACATCCTATTTTAACATAATCATTCTCCACTTCTAATTTTTGCTCACATGCCTCTTTCTTATCTAATGTAAGTTTATCATTCTTTAACTTAAATCCCTTTAAAACCCCTACTTTTTGATACCATGACTGATATGACTTTGGATCAATTAAACCTCTAATTTTTCTATCTTTAATATAATGCTTTACCACTTTACCATTAATTTCATTCATCATTCCTCTCTTTACAAAAATATCTAAGTATTTTAATCCATTTATCTCTTTTTTCACTGTAAACCTAATTTTATATTTATTATTATTCACTTCATTAAAAATCGTGTCAATATTTCTATCATTTCTAATAACAATAATATCATACCGATAATATTCTATAATTCCTTTATTCTTTATCAACTTATCTATTACACCCTCTATACTACTTACAACTACTGATGATAATATCCCACTTATTGAATACCCAATAACCCATCCCTTTTCTATACTCCAAAATTCTTCCTTATATTTTAAATATAAGGCCTCATCTACCATTAGTAATGTTTCATAAATAATATATGTTCAATCCTCCGACAAAACATTACATATTTTCAATTTAGTCATAACTATTTCTATACTATCCTTTCTAGATACATTTTGATACACTTTCTCAATATCAAATGATGCAGTCATTCCATTTCTATTTAACTTAATATTCCTTAATTTATTAATAATTTGTTCAGAATTTTCTATACAATATTTACCACATCCAATTACTTCAACAATTTTTTTATATACCAAATTAGATACCTTTAAGCATATAATTATTAAAATTCAAAATTACTCTTATTGGCATATTCTCTTTATGTGTCTGCTCAAAACTTGTAAAAAATAAACATTTATATTCCTTTTCATTAATTAAATTCTTAATTTTCATATAATTCAACAATAATTTATATCTTGTTTTAATCTTATTTCCAGGATCTTTACTTAACCTTTTATATCCTTGTTTAACCATATCTTCATGTATTTCTCTCATAGTCCAACTCATTTAAAATAACAAATCGTGACCCTTTATCTTCCCTTGTTACTATTAAACTTTCTTTATTGTAGCCTTTTCCCCCCATTCCTTCTTATTATATTTAACTCTTTTATTTACAACATTATTAATTTTTGACTGTAATTCAACTTTTAAATCACTCTTTATATTTGCTGCTTCCATACTAACAATAGTTGCCTTTTGAACAGCACTATTTACAAACAGTACATACTTAACTCCTTTATTTAAAACATTTGACTGTTCATTATCAAATTCCACATTAGATAGATTTATAAAATTATTTTCTACTTTTTTACTCCATTCACTTTTAGTCAAATGTTTTAAATAAAGGAATTAAGTATGTAAATGATGTTCAAAAGGCAAATATTGTAAGTGTGGAAGCAGCAAATATAAAGAGTGATTTAAAAGTTGAATTACAATCAAATATTAATAATGTTGTAAATAAAAGAGTTAAATGTAATAAGGAATGGAAAGTAAAGGCTACAATATATAAAATTGTTGAGAAGGTGAAGAAAGAAAGTTTAATAGTAACAAGGGAAGATAAAGGGTCACGATTTGTAATTTTAAATGAGTTGGATTATGAGAGGAAAATACATGAAGATATGGTTAAACAAGGATATAAAAGGTTAAGTAAAGATCCTGGAAATAAGATTAAAACAAGATACAAATTATTGTTGAATTATATGAAAATTAAAAATTTAATTAATGAAAAGGAATATAAATGTTTATTTCCTACAAGTTTTGAGCATCCGTGTATAGTAGGAAAGATTAAGACACACAATGAGAATATGCCAATAAGAGTAATTTTGGATTTTAATAATTATATGCTTAAAGGTATATGTAATTTGGTATATAAAAAGATTGTTGAAGTAATTGGATTTGGTAAATATTGCATAAAAAATTCTGAACAAATTATTAATAAGTTAAGGAATATTAAATTAAATAGAAATGGAATGACTGTATCATTTGATATTGAGAAAATGTACCAAAGTGCACCTAGAAAGGATAGTATAGAAATAGTTATGACCAAATAGAAAATATGTAAAGTTTTGTCAGAGGATTGGATATATATTATTTATGAAACATTACTAATGGTAGATGAGGCTTTGTATTTAAAATATAAGGGAGAATTTTGGAGTATAAAAAAGGGATGGATTATTGGGTGTTCAATAAGTGAGATATTATCATCAGTAGTTGTAAGTAGAATAGAGGGTGTAGTAAATGAGTTTATAAAGAATAAAGGAATTATAGAATACTATAGGTATGTGGATGATATTATAGCTATTGGAAATGGTAGAAGTATTGACAAGATTTTTAATGAATTGAATAATAATAAATATAAAATTAGGTTTACAACGAAGAAAGAGATAAATGGATGAATGAAATTGAGGTAAAGCATTATATTAAAGATAGAAAAATTAGAGGTTTAATTGATCCAAAATCATATCAACCATGGTATCAAAAAGTAAGGAGTTTAAAGGGATTTAAATTAAAGAATGATAAACTTACATTAAATAAAAAAAGAGACATATGAGCAAAAATTAGAAGTAGAGAATGATTATGTTAAAATAGGATATAAAAGAAAGATAATTAAAACAATTTTTAGAAAAATATAAATAGTAGAAATAGGTATAAAAAGAATAAACATAAACACTGTAAGTGGACATGTATTCCATATTCAAGGGATGTGTATAAAAAGTTAGTAAAAGAAAAGTTACCAGATGATATAAAAATAGTTTGGGAAAATAGTAAGTCTTTGGGTAGATGGTTATGTAATACAAATAAGATAGATGGTATGAATGGTAAGGGAAAAATAGTTTATAAAATTGAATGTGGGAGTTATAATAAGGTATATATAGGACAGACATGATGAATGATAAGTGATAGAGGGAAAGATCATGATAGAGCGATTAATAGGAAAGATATTAGGTCAGGTCCAAATATACATTATTTAGATACTGGTCATAAAATGAAGTGTGAGAAAAATATTAGAGTTATAAAACATTATAAAACATGTGAAAAATTATCAAAAAAGGATATTATGAAACTTTATGCATTAAGGAAAAATTTGGATAGATGTGTAAATGTGGATAAAGATCCAGCAAGATTAGGTGGAAAATGGGCATTATTAGATAATTGGAAAATTTAAAAATTATGATAAAAAAGTCAGGGTTGAATTGTGAATGAGGGTTTATAAAAGGGAAGGGAAAGTTGAATATTTATTTATTTATATAGATATATTGAAATATATGTATTTATATAGTTTTAAGTTATTATTATTATTTATTATTATTTTTATGTCTTTTATTTTTTATTTTATGTCATTTGTTTAATAGGTGGAGTAAATGTAGTCATGTGATGTATAAAACTTAAGAGATAATTAAATAATTGTAAATATAATTAGTTGTTTGTTTCAATTTCATTTAGATTGATTATTATATAAAATTAAATTTGTTGAAAAAAATATTTATCTTGATGTGTCAATGAATTCATGTTTGTCATAGAACATATCAATATCCTTGGTAGTTGCTTATATAGATTCAGTTATTTATTATATTATTTAACTAAATTCTTCCTATTAGTACATTATTACAAATCTTCCTATCAAAATATTTTATCTTATGCACTTATGATATGAAGAAGTCAGACAGAGGTGTGTTTCCTCCATTTCACATTCTACAGAATCATACTTTACATATTATATTGGGCGAAAGATTAAATACAGTGAAAGATGTTTTTCAAAAATTGTATTTCTTCAATAAAATAATTTTCTTTATTCAAAATTATATTAAAAACATGGCATATTACTTTGGTCACTTCTAATATAGTCACACATTTTTCTTGCTATGCTCAACAGAATTTAATGAGATTTGCATAAATCTTATAACTGAAAGCAGAGAGTACATCTTAATATTATTTATTTAATGTAACATGACATCATTAGAGTTTGACCACATCACTGTTACCTATTTCTACTTTTATAAACTCATGGAGAGTTTAATTTGAACAGACTAGTGATATAATTATTATTAATTTAATTTTTGTTACTATTATAGTGAATATTATCTATATAAATTCATGTAGCTCTTTTTCTGTGGATTTTATTGCTTTTCATAATCAAAAAAGCTGTAAGATTTTGTGTAATTTATAATTTAATATTTCTGTACATGCAGTATATTTATGCAGTTCAGTAATACTTATTTAAATAATTAGTAATAAATAGAAAGAATTATTACTTTATTTATATGATTTCTGGCTCAGAAGTTTTCTATTGTATAATGATTCCCTTGATATCTTTTGTGAATCATCAGTGTACAGATATATTATTCATTGAAAGATGATGAGAATATAAAAAAAAACAACTAATAATAATGATTCACTTTATGATAAAAATAAATAATTGACATTAAGTCATGCATTCACAAATCAAAATTTAATGCAATCAGAATTATCTCACCCCTCTTCCCCCCCCCCCCCAAAAAAAAAAAATTTTCCTATCAGATGACTGATACAATCAAAGAAATATGTTTGCTTCAAAGATATTAAGAAATATATCAGTAATGAATAGAACCTCCAATATTAAGCACAGTTTAGAAAAAAGGTGTCCCCACCCATATTAATTTATTAAGCAATTATACTAATTAATTTGCTAACACAAATACTTTATTAAACAATCAAACATCACATGATCACCATGCTTTATGCTTACTCTGGCTTGCACTGAGTGACACTAATGTATGGAGAGTTTTTAAAAAATTATAATTAGAAAAAAAAAACTTCAATTCTCCAGTGTGTTCATTGAAAACAGTCATTTCTAAATGCAATCAATAGATAAAAAATGAAGTCAAAAGATAATATCATAAGATGGTTTGAACGAATCTGATTTCGGACAGACTTAATATACATTTTTTTACAATCATCTCAATATTTGAAAACTCTTTTTTTCTCTTTTATTTATATAATTGAACTCCTACCTCTTCTATATTTTATTCCAAGATTTCCTAATAGAGTAATAGTGAATAATAATTCACATTTTATTTACAATTTTTTACAGCACTGTAAATAAATCTACATAAATAAAAACATATATATAATTTCATTTCTTATAGTCATTTTTCAATAAATTATTATAAATGATATTAAGTTCTACATCAACAAGTTGTCTATTATTTCAATTTATTGATTAAGATTTCATATATATATAAAATACAAATATCAACATATGTATTACTATATATAATTTAATAATTAGTATAGTATTCCCTATTCTCATTTACAAAGGCAGAACTTTCCATACAGGAGTACTCAATGGATGCAAGAAGGTTTATGAATAAAATCCCTATCTAGTGCCTATTCATCCAATATCCTCAGACTAGCTTCTGAGTTTCATCATGAATCTGAGAGCACTGTATCTAGATCTTAGGATCTAATGCAATCCTTTATCAGTCACCTTTTACCTATTTAGTTAACTATAAAGCTATGAGTCCAAAATGAAACTAGTCTGGGATATTAGATGACTAGGTACTAGATAGGGATTTTATGCATAAACCTTCTTGAATCCATTGACTACTCTGGCTTGCACTACTGTATGGAGAGTTTTGACTCTTCTAACAAACTGTGTAAAGATAGGAAATTGTGATCATGTGATGTTCAGTGATTATTCTCATTTTTCTTAGTTAAAAAAATAAAAAAAAATAATGCTTTTTGTATTTAATATTGAAACAAAAATATTTTTAGAAGCATTCTTTTATTTCTTTGTGAACGTTTTTAACAATTAATTTATCTTCTATTTATAGAATGTCTGAATTAATTAAAAAAAAAAAAAAAAATTTCAGTACTATATACAATAGTTATTTAGAATATATATATATTTGTTTTAGCTTAATTTAGTAGTGATTTTTTCATTACTGCTCTCCCAACTTTATCAGTTAGAAGTAAAGAAATACTATACTAATACAATTTATTTATAATTAAAATGAAATATATAAGAACATAAATTTTTACAATAGATTTAATTAAAACTGATAATGGCAAAATGCAAAAAATACAAAATTTATATTCAAAAATAGAATTTAACATCAAAATAGATGCTTAACATTTGAAAAGGACAGAAAACCATATGCCAAAAAAGGCTTTTTATGTGTAATTATTATATATATAACTGTTGTATATGATTTATTATTATTATTTATTAAAATCCATATTATATTCCTTTAATTAAGCATATGGATTGTGACACCAAATGTTTGCTTACAAATTACTTTTGATTATAACTTTTTTGAATAGCAAATAGTTGAAATATTGAGTATCAAGGTCCACAAAATAATCCCTTTTTCTAATGTTAAACTTCTATCCTCATTTATGAACTTTCTCAAACTTTTAAAAATTTATTTAAGTTGTTCTTTAATTGTCTATATTCCTGTTTTTTACCTTCTTGTGCAAGGCACACTAAATCAAATCTACTTTTCCATCATTTATTTTGTAGATTTCCAATCAGAACTCAAAAATACTGCTTCATTTAAATTGTATTTAAAATATATGATAAACTATTCACTTTTATTGGGCTGTTTTTTTCAATTTTTAATTATATCAACCAAATGATTTTTTAAAATATATATAGATAAATGCTTCTTTAAATACTTTTTTTTTTAAAAGAGTAAACCTCAAGGATGCAGTAGGTATAATAATTATATCCTATATGAAATGGAAATCTAAATCTATAAAGTATATTCTCTGTTAGACATTGTTTTAATATGACCTAAATTATGCAATACTTCTAATGCATGTTTTTTTATTTATTATTTATTAAATCATTAAAAATATTTTTTTAAACTGTGATAAATAATCATTATTTACAATTAATTTTTTTTTTTTCTTATATTTATTATAAAAAAACTAGTTTAAGTAAATTATAGAAAATGGATCTGATTATTGTGATACCTGTAATTACTATTTTAACAGCTATTTCAAAATATATCTAAGAAAAAAATTATATATTCTAAAATTGTTGAAAATGATAAGCCATTTAACATTGCTTGATAAACATTAATTACTAAAAAAATTAACAATGTATTCTTCACATTGGCCATAAGTAACTTCTCTAAAATACCATGAAAAATTCAATTTAAAGTAAAAAGTTAATATTTTAAAATAAAGCTATACATTTATAAAATTTACATTAGAAGTTCATTCCAAAGTAAAAATCTTCATAAATAGCTTGAATTTGTATTAGTATTTCATGTTACCATTGTAATATTCAAATGAAAATTTTCAATCCAGTTCTTGTGAAACATGTTATTAGATGTATAAAGCAGTGTAGTGAAGCGCTTATGAAAAGACACCAATTGTAATACAAATAAAGGCATTCAAAATTATGCACAATGAATAAAATTGTATCTTCTTAGTAGAAAAATATTTTTTCATTTTCTTTAGAATAAAATTGTTTCATAAAGTCATTTTTATTTGCTTTTGTTGTAATGCTTTGTGAATTAATTTTCTTAGCATAGAACTATTTAGAATATTTGCAAAATGATATACATATGTTAAAGGGCTAGCAAATCTGACTGCTTTGGTTATGACTTGGAATTTAAATCAGGATGATTAAATGGTTTTCAGATTACAAGCAGTCAATTAAGATTAGTAAATAGATAATGTGAAACATTGAAGAAAAACTAACTTTAACATCAATAGCTAGTTAATTAGTTAAATAGTGACTTCTCTTTCACTATTCCTCTTTGAAAGTTTTTGAAAAAGTGTCAATTATCCTTTCAATGCATAAAAAAGTCTGATCACAAATAGGGCCATCTATTAATTATGTGGGTTTTTTCTTATAATCGAATCATAGAGATAACAAATGCAATCAAAATTAAACTTAAAAAAGGATCTGATGGGAAAAACACAAATCTAGAATTTTAATATGATTTTTTCATAAAAAATGTGTTCAAATTAAGGCTAGACCATTAGGTAATCGAGATATATTTAAACTCGGCTCATTTGGACTATCAAGTATTTCCAAATAAAATATCAGGTTGATCAGAAATAATTTTACTTAAATTAAAGATTATGATTCAGTAGTGACCTGATAGACTAAAAAAACAAACTTATGTCTATATTATACTAAAAAGTTTTTCACATGAAGATGGAAAAAGTTTCAATAAGCCTTATTTACAGAAAGAAATTATTTCATAAAAATACAAAATGAAAGGAGTCTCTATAATATTGGATTGATTTTTGAAGTAGTTTAACAGAAGGTAAAAAAAATTCCTGTTCTTAATAGTAGCATTGTTTACCAAGAGTTTATAAAAATAGAAAGGAAATGTCTATGTGTGGATAATTTCCAAGCTAAAGATTTGTCATATGATTTTTAACAATAATAATTGGATGGTTATTGCATGAAAGTTCATATAAAGTTTGAGTAATGGAAGTGACTGAACTGAGATCAACGGATCTCAAGGTTCAGAGCCTGCTACTCTACCATTGCATTAAACCACATAGCAAAGATTTCTAATAAAGTTATTGCTGTGTATTCGAAATGCAAGCATTCCAAATACCAACAAACAAAATAATAAGAATAGGGAACTGTCTGCTACACTCGCAACACAAATGTATACTTCCCTATGGTTAATTTCCCCCAGCAAGGTATTGCTACACACATAACATACTATACACATGTATAATTCACTTTGGTTAACTTCCCCCGATGAGTTATTGCTATACACATACCATAATCTCTATATATAGTTCTCTTTGGTTCATTTCCCTTGACACATACCATAATCTATATATATATAGTTCTCTTTGATTCATTTCCCCTGACACACTTTTAAGATTGGCTGCTTTCAATGGTTGGTACTGGCCTTGGTTTTGCAAACATTTTGGCCTCGTCCAGTTCAGCTACACACGAACACATCTGGCTTTGTCATAGAGCCCTGCAACTGTCACTAAGAGTTTCTTTCAGCTGCAATTACTTCTGTCTCTATGCAACCGTTCACTTCTTCTGGAAAATCAACTCTTCACATCTAGCTGCTAACAGGCAGTTTCCTCCAGCCCTGGATTCCCAAACCCTTTAGGCCTGATCAGCTGCTGCTCGTGAACACATTTTCACTGTACAGCACACTCAATGAAGTTACTGTCACATTTCTGCAAAATAAACTGAAAAATGAGCCATGCACTTTATTGCCTACTCTATAATTTTTTTATCGTACAATGGAATTCATCTTAGCTTTTAATTACTCACACAATTAATTACTTATTTCCATATATGGTAATGTTTAAGGTCTATACAATTAATTGATGTCCTAGGAATTTTATTTCCATAAAAGATAATTTATGTAGTCTATTCCATTAATTAGTTTCTTATCAAGAAATATTTGTATTCAGCAATTATTTCTTGGAATTTGTCAATAGCAATGTTCTTATCACAATTAACATAAATTTAATCATTCATCGAATCTTGCGCTTATCCATAAGCGATTTAAAATATATTTCTACTTTATCTGGAATGCACAAACTTATACTAATGTCAATGTAAATATTTTTACAAAACATCATACCTCCCCGCACTCCAGAAAAACCCTTGTTGCAATCCTTTGCCAACTCGAGTGCTTTTTTTTCACCCCACTTGTAGAAACATTTATTTTTCCTATTCTTCACTTTAGAAGTGTCCATTTCATACTGCTGATGAACTTCTTTGCCATTCACAGGTTCAATGGTGACTGCACAAGTATCCATGGGTTTCAACTTCTGATGATGACTGCACAATAAATGTTTTACTTACTATCGTTCACTGTATTGAATCTCGTAGATTTACAGTAAATATTTTAGAAATTTCATTGTCAGCGTGTGGTGTACTTGCAGGTTCTATAGTTACTGCACCAGCATTTCCATTTTCACCAGGTTTCTTTCAACTGTGACTAAGCTTGTGTAAATGCGATTGCGCCAGCATTCCGAATACCAACAGATAATAAATAGTAAGGATAGCAAATAGTCTGCTACATTCGCAACACAAATATATATATAGTTCCCTATCGTTAACTTCCCCTGATGAGGTATTGCTATACACATAACATACTATACACGTTACTAAAACAGGCAAAACTCTTCATACAGTAGTGCCAATCAGTGCAAGCCAGAGTAATTAATAAATGTCAGAAGGCTTGTGCATAAAATCTCTATCTAATGCCTACTCATTCAATATCCCCAGACTAGTTTCTAGCTTGTGGCTTTCATCAGTGAGGAGCTTTGGATCTGAGAGCACTGCACCTAGATCATAGGATCTAGTGCAACCCTCTGGGGCCATCTTTTATCTCTACTTAATTACAAAACTATGAGTTTAAATTGAAAACACAATAATATTTTCAATCCAAGTTCATTAGCTTATATAGTCATATAGGTCTGAAGTCAGTTCAGTGCCCATACCTTTTAGTGCCTTTGGTTCTTTAATAACCATAGCCATCACTATCCTATTAGGCAGGATTGGTATTAAACCACTAAATATCACACGATCACCATTTCTTATGCTTGCTCATAACTGTTATTAAAACATGCAAAACTCTCCATACAGTAGTGCCAATCAGTGCAAGACAGAGTAATCAATGGATACCAGAAGGCTTGTGCATAAAATCCCTATCTAGTGCCTACTCATCCAATATCCCCAGACTAATTTCTAGCTTGTGGCTTTCATCAATGAGGATCCTCGGATCTAAGAGCACTTCACCTAAGCTAATGATCTTGGATTGAAAATATTATAGTTTTCAATTTTAGACTCCTAGTTTTGTAGTTAAGTAGAGATAAAAGGTGGCTGCCAGAGGGTTGCATTAGATCGTAAGATCTAGGTGCAGTGTTCTCAGATCCAAGGCCCTCCACTGATGAAGGCAACAAGCTAAAAACCTGTCTGGGGATATTGGATGAGTAGGCACTAGATAGGGATATTATGCACAAGTCTTCTAGCATCCATTGATTACTCTGGCTGGCACTACTGTATGGAGAATTTTGCCTGTTTTAATAAGTTATGAGCAAGCATAAAAAATGGTGATCATGTGATGTTTAGGGATTTAATACCAATCCTGTCTAATAGGATAGTGGTGGTCATGGTTATTAAAAAACCAAAGACACCAAATTGTATGGGTACTGAACTGAGTCAGACCTATATGACTATATAAGCTAATGAACTTGAATTGAAAATATTGTTTTTAATTTTAGGCTATAGTTTTGTAGTTAAGTAGAGATAAAAGGTGGCTGCCAGAGGGTTGCATTAGATTCTAAGGTCTAGGTGCAGTGCTCTCAGATCCAAAGCTCCTCACTGATGAAAGCCACAAGCTAGAAACTAGTCTGGGGATATTGGATGAGTAGGCACTACATAGGGATTTTATGCACAAGCCTTCTGGTATCCATTGCTTACTCTGGCTTGTACTGATTGACACTAGTGTATGGAGAGTTTTGCCTGCTTTAATAACAGTTATGAGCAAGCAGAAGAAATGGTGATCATATGATGTTTAGTGGTTTAATACTATACACATGTATAGTTCACTTTGGTTAACTATACACATGTATAGTTTACTTTGGTTAACTTCCCCCGATGAAGTATTGCTACACACATAACACAAACTATATATATATAGTTCTCTTTGGTTCATTTTCTCTGATGCACTTTAAGACTGGCTGCTTTCAAAATAGTTATCACTGGCCTTGGTTTCCCAAACACTTTGGCCCTGATCCAGTTCAGATGCACACAAACATATTTGGCTTCATTGTAGAGCCCTGCGATCATCACTATGAGCTTTCATTTGCAATTACTTGCCATCTCTCTGCAACTGTAACCGTCTGCTTAGTAAAGTCACTGGAAAATCAACTCTTCATATCTAGCTGCTGTCCAGATGGTTTCCTCTGGCCCTGGTTTCACAAACTCTGGGCCTATTCAGCTGCTGCCAGTGAACACACTTTCACTGTAGACTCACTGAAGCTACTGTTAGTGAACAACACACTTTGTTGCTTATTCTATTTATAGTTTTTTATTGTATGATGGAATTCAACTTAGCTTTTAATTACTCACACAAAGGTCTATACAATTAATTGCTTTCCTAGGAATTCATTTCCATATAAGTTAATGGTAGTGTTCGGTGACTTGTACTGTGGCCACCAGGTGATGCTGCAGAACCACCAAGAAGCCTGCAAGTGATAAATTTTTAAGCAAAAAAGGCTGAAATCATCGATGGACAAAAAAAACAAAAACAAAAGGCTGAAATCATTGATGGACAAAAAAAATAAAAAAGGCTGATATCATTGATGGAAAAAAAAAATTGCTGATATCATCGATGGACAATAAAAAATTCTCAAAACCTTAAATGCAGACTAATATATAGTAAGTACTTAAATATAGATCAACCCTTCCGCCTCCTGCACGGAGCATTAAAATGACAAAATGGTGGTAATACAGCGATGATTTCAGCAATTTTTTATTTTTTTTCCATCACTGATTTCAGCCTTTTTTCATTTTTTTTGTCCATCAAGGATTTCAGCCTTTTTTGCTTAGAAATTTATCACTAGCAGGCTACTTGGTGGATCTGCAGCATCATCTGGTGGCCACAGTACGTGTTACTGAACACTACCAAGTTAATTTATAAAGTCTATTCCATTAATTAATTAGTAGTCTCTTATCAAGAATATTTGTAATCAGAAAATATTTCTTGGAATTTATCGATCGCAATGTTATCGCAATTAATGTAAATTTAATCATTAATTAAATTTAAGGCTTATCCATAAGCAATCTAAAATATATTCCTACTTTTTCTGGAGTGCACAAACTTATTCTATTATCAATGTAAATATTTTTACAAAACATCACAGTTATAACTTCTGAAAATGAATATTTCATCCATCACATATTAAAAATGAATGTTGAATTGTTTTTTCCTAAAAGCAGACTTAAGTAATTAACCCATGGGATATTACTATTAAGAAATAAATCAACCATCATTGGTGGTGGTTTGCCATTGTATGCAATTCGCTCAACACAATTTCTTTTAATATATTAATAATTAAACTGCATTGCAAACTTTAACGAGCCTTTCAAATCATTAAAATACATAAAAATATCTCTAAATGCTAAGATATTATTATAAAACTAGTTACAACAAAAAAAAAACATGAGGAAACTATGAAACAATGACTCCTTCTAGTATAGGTGGATTATTGTAATTTAATTTATAATTCTTACTGATAGCATTATTTCAGTGACTAGATCTATTAAATAGTATTAGGTAATATTATTAACTATTATGTCACAGATTTTTGTGGGCAAGATTATGAATCTTGTAAATTTTAGTTCATTTTTTGTAGGAGTGAATTAAAAAAATATGAAAGAATGTGGAAAGTAATTTTTGCAAAAATTAATCTTTCTAGAAAAATGGTTCCCATGAATATTAAATTTGTTTAGAGAAAAAAGCACTGATGTTAGGATTTTTCTAAAAATGTAATGTTTTTTGAGAAAAAGAACATCAATTATGTGAGAAAATTTAAAAATAGTGAGGTCTGACATAAGAAAGACTTCTAGAATGAATAAGTAGCAGAATAGTCTTATAATTTATATAGCTAATACAAAAACATATAACAAACACTAGAATAGCAGATATCCATCATGTAAAACTTAGTAATCAATTTAATTTACATTTCTACTTCTAGTAGTAAAAACTATTGTATATATTTTTTCTCTAAAAGTATTCTCTTATATGCAGCTATTGTAATAATTTTGGTTATATCCCATAAAAATAAAATTTCAAGCTGATTATTAGATTTGAAAAATTTTAAAACAAAAGTTTTTGTAAATTAGCTATCTAAAATTTATTTATTCTCTTTTTTAATCTTTAGCAACAAAATTGTTTTACATATTCTCCTAATTGTGTATAGTGTAATAATTTTAGTTAGATGTCATAAAAATAGAATATATAAACTGATTGTTTGATATTAAAATAAAAATAGTAAAATGTCAGCTATCTAAATCAAAAATTCTTCAGAAATATTAATAAATTCACTACTTCCTTTATTTTGCTGTAATATCTTATGTAAATACAATTTATCCACTACTTTGAACACTTTTTAGGAAAAACCTTTTATTAACCTATATTCATGCACAATCTTGTTTCGACTGTCCTACAGTCGTCTTCAGAACCATTTTTATTTTTCATGCACAATCTTACATTTCAAATGACTTGCAGTCTTCTTCACAGCCATTATTTTATTTTTTTTTTCTCTGAAGAAGACTGCAGGACAATCAAAATGTAGCAATATGCATGAATATAGCTCAATAAAAGGTTTTTGCTAAAAAAGTAGTTGATAAATTGTATTTATAAATCAAAATTATAAATTCCCTTTTTTAAAAAATCTTTAATGATAAAAATGTTGAACATATTTTTCTTTAAAAGTAAGTATATTATAGTAATTTAGTTATGAATCATAAAAATAGCATTTGAAAGCAATTAATGCTTGATGTTAAAAAATTCAAACTAAAGTTTAGAAAACTAAGCAGTAACCATAAAATTGCTAAATCAAAAAACACACATTGATTGAAAAAAAAAAGTTGAAAGTACTTTTAGCTGAAATAGCAATCATGTGCATAACCATTTCCCAACATTTCAGTTTTGAAAAAAGCCTTAGTCATCGGTTTTATGAGCTTATTTAGGATTAGTTTTTCTTTTACAAGGTTCATCAGGTCCTAGAAAAGAATTGGATCACATGAAATTACAAAGTGTAGTGAAGATTCTAATGCAGATTGGACAGATAATGAATAGTATCTTGCAAAAAAGTAAGAGTTTTGAAATCAATGACTTGTGAATTTTTATTAGGATATTTAAGTTTAAATTTTAATTTTACGCTTTTAAAATATGAAGTTTTCTTTAAAATATAAGTATATAATACATACAAAAATTAATTATATATATATTTTCTGCTTAAATTAAATGGTGGTCATGGATGGTAACATTGTGGGCATGAAACGGTTTAAATATATGAACTTCAATGTAAACTATAATGAACCAATGACATAATGAGTGGCATTCTGGAACCTATTAATTTATTTTAGCAGATTTCATAATAAATTAAAAAAAAAAAAACAGATGAGAACCAACAGATTTAAATATGGTAGCACTTATATTACTGTAAGCAAAAAAAAAAAATTAGGCAAAATTATTGAAATATGGTATTTGATCATCTGATATAGAGATCAGATTTACAAAGTGCTATTGAAAAGTAAATTAAAAAACACAAATAATATGGTCTGCAAAATGTTTTTGTACTATGTAATAGCATAAACTATATGCAAGCATATTTATCAATTCAAAGAAAGAATATCACAAATGTATGAAATACCACAATTCATTTAGACCTAATTCCTTGGAGAGGAATATATTTCTCAAGAAAAAAATATAGTTTATACTGTTCAATAAAAGAAATCAGTTAAGAGTGGATAGAAAATTGTAATAAATAGAGTATTTTTATATAACTAATCACAAATCTTTAAGATATTAATACATTAGGAATGAGATAATAAATTGTTAAAATCACAGAAATAAGAAGTTATGCGTAGTATAGAATACAAAATGCAATTTGGTTATATGATTTCACTCTTTTGGAAAAAAAAAGTGTGTCGTACAAGTCAAAGCAGTATTAAAAAAAAAAAAAAAATTGCAAGAAAGCAAGAAAATGTAAGTCATCATTTATTAATGTCAGCAGCTTAGGCTTTCTGTCGTACGAGTTATTTAGGTCATTAATTGTGAGATAAGTATGGAGCTGCAACATAAATCAGAATATTGTAAAGTAAAAATTGAATGCTCTATAAAGTTATAAAGTGTTGTGGAGAAATTAAATAAACAATTCAGAAACAGACTCATTATTATTCCAAGTGAATTATTAGTGAAGAGATAAAAAAAAGTGATTGAATTTAGTTTATAACAAGAATTAATTTCTTTTCATAGGTCATTTGATTTCTATAATATTAACATTATTTATGTTTATTTATGAGAGGGAAACGTGAGCTTTGTTATTAAAAGATCTTACCCTTCATTTGCCTCTTTAAAGCCAGAAAAAGGCTTCAAGTCCATTGAAATTTATAAAATTAAAATTTTGAATGACTTCTAAGTAATATTTACTAAGACTGACTTCTAAGCCAAATTATTTTTTTTATTATATTGTGAAAATTATAATATTAATGGTTCCTCTTTGCAGAGTATTTATTTCCTATTTCTTTATATAAGTCAAGACAGCTGATTTCTAATAAGACATTTCTAATAATCTAAAATAACCTCTCTTATATGAAAAACATGTCACCTTAAGACTTGTCCGAGCTTTTGTATTCAAATTACGAGTTAGGCAAAATATATTGCTCTACATCCATAAAATAAAATCCTTTAAAACTCTAAAAATAATTGCTATTTAGGAGAAGATATTTACAAATATTTTTAGATCAAACAAGCAATCTGAGTTATTCCAACTAGTTAAGATAGTCTAGGAAAGACAAATAAAATTAACTATTTTGTTCACAATTAATAAAAAGATAAAGATTTTGAGTATGATTATTGTAGTGAAGATATGCAGAAGTTGAAATTGTTTATATTATGATGAGGATCAAGTAGTTTTAAAGAAGTTAACAGCAATTAAGATATATTGTCAAAGATAAAGAAGATAGAATCTTTAATAAATCTTACAATTGATTTTAGGCATTTGTGTTTTACTTTGGATAACTGCATTTTTGAGTTGATTTTTTTTCTTATGTTTTGATGACAGCCTTCATAAGTATTTGAAAAGGTTGTATTAGTTAGATATTGTGATAAGTGAATTTATGATTGCCATTAGAATGTATTAAATTGTTTTTTTTTTTTATATTCAGGGTTGGCCATTCAGAAGTATTTTCTATTTAGCATTGGAGTTTATTATTCCTATTTTTTCTATGATGATTAGAACATAATAATTAACCTCAAAATAAATGTTTTTTCTTAATCCTAAAAATGTAAAACCTAACAAACTATTTTAAACTGGTTAAATATTTAAGAGAAAATATTTAAGACATAAATTTAAGTACTATATTAAATATTAAATAATTTTTTTTTTGACACAAAATTTACTTATTTATTAAAATCCAAATTATATATGTAATATGTCAAAACAAAAATGTAGAACTTTGATGTAATTGAGCTATTTTAAAAATTCCAATATTATTATTATCAGCTAAGTGTTTAGTTTTTTAAATTTATGCATATATATTTGTGAAGTTATTATATCTTATAGAATTATTTTTTGACTTGTTTACAAGTAATTAATTCAATCATTTAAAAACCTTTGTTATAGAGTAAAAGTCACATCAATTTAATGGAGTTAATGTTAGAAATATAATAAAATATACAATCATCTTAAAATTGAAATGGGGAAGGGATTAAAAAAACAAAACAATTAGAATTTTTTTAAAAATTCCTAACACTTTTAATGTTTTAGATCACAATGCATATATTGTTGCTAAAATTGTATATTATATATGATCACTAATATCTTCAAATTTTGGTATCTGTGCTGAGATTTGAAACCAAATATCATGATTACAGGTGGATTACTAATATATCATTTATTTTGTTTTATATATAAACAAATGAATTATACCTAAATAGATAATTTAATGCCAAACACAATATATATATATATAAAGCTCTTTCAATAACATTTTGTAAAACTCTTTGATATAGATATTAATTATATATAATAAAGTACTATATATTATAGCTAAATTTTAATTTTGAATCAAGTTATATATTTTACTCTTTTATAAAATAACTAAGTTTAAATATTATAAACAATAATAATATTATTTATACACTCATATAAACATACTATTATTAATATAAATTTATTTTTACACACCAAAAACAATTATATACATATAGATATAGAATAAATGAGTTAAGAGTGGCAAGTAATGTTAAACTATTATTGATGATAATCAAGTTTTATTAATTGATAGAAATACTGTACTGCCTACACACATATATATATCCCATATACATATTATATATCTAAAAGTAATATATTCATACTGTTTATTTGATTCATATAATTTAAGATGTTAAGATCATAACATGAATAAGGATAAAATTACTTTTAGCTATATAAACAAATCTTTATATTGCTCGTATTAAAGAAGTTTAAAAAAAAAGGCAATTGTAGATGCTTGTTTAAAGTTACATATAAAAAACTGAGTTAGTTCATTGGTGTTCAATGTTCCAGATATATAGTAAATTTACTTCATTTTAACAGATAGTTTGTAAAAGATTTAAAAAGAACTCTTGAATGTTCTTAGAATCTTTTTCTTTTAAAAAAAATCAAAATATATTTTATAATATTTACACTTTTTTCTTTTATAAACTTGATAAAAAAAAAAAAAAGGTTTACCATCTGTTTATGATACTTTCTGTAATAATTCTGCACATAACTAATTAGGAAATTAGACTTGCCATTTCATCATATTTTCAGTATTATATATTTTTAGAATTAATTTAATGTAGATAAAGCATCAAATTTGAGAACTTTAAGTTCCTAGTTGCTCAACTTGTCACTTTGCTGCTCTAATGTCATAAGATCTCCTGAGCATCTAAACATTTCCTAGCAATTAAAATAATAGCTTAATAACTCAGCTTATGTTTAGTCTTTAAAAATTATAAAAAAGTTTGCAAAGATTTCTCTAAAATGCTGGCAAGATTTTCAAAATCTATAAACTGTATATAAAAGTCCTCTTCAGTAATTTTAGGCCTACTTATTTGATTATTAATATGAAAATAGTACTTACAAGCTTACTATCACTTCTGATTCAGTTATAACTAGAGCAATTTTCTTATTGAAAAAAATTCTTTTTGAATGTACTGGAATTTTTCTATGTCTATTTTTTAATTAATTTTTTTAAAAAAAGAATTTAATACAAATATAATATTACTTTTTGAAAATTTAATGAATCTTCTGTTCATCCATTGATTTCTTTTTCCATAACCCCAAACACCTCAAAGATATATTATCATGATGAACTTGCAATTTTTATATTAAATAAGAATTATTACCATATATTAATCTTTTAATATCTTCATAAAATTACATTATTTCATCAACTGGAAATTAAAAGTGTAAATATTTTGTAGATTATATTTAGTTGAAATAATTCTATTATAAGTCAATCATATTGCTAAACCAAATAATCAAGTGATATTAAATGATGTAACTATTATAATCCACATCATAATTTCTCACTTATGACTTTCATTAATGGGAAGACTAAATTTAATACAACTGGATCTCCTACAATTAATGCACTTCACATGCAATGTTAATAGCTGAAATTCAAAAACATTTCTGTTTTGAATCCAAGTCAGTTTGCTTGTATAGTTCTATAGATATTACACTAGTCTAAGAATTATATTTTGATGTTTTCAGTTTAGGCAATATTTACTCTTGTCTAGGATAGTATATAAACAAACACATAATTAAATCTGCTTACATTTAACATAATACTCTTAGGAACAATTCTTTTTGTTCTAAAGTCATTCTCAGGAAGCCTAAATAATCAATAGATATCATATTCAGGTTTTTGACTTATGGTCTTCATTAGTGAGTTTAGATATAGTAAATTTGGAAATAAACATCATATCAAGAAACCATTTTTTAAATCCAAACTTTAAAATGTTTTTGATTTCCAAGTTAATACTAAAAATCAGAAAGAAAAAAACTGTTGAATGTAAAGTGCATTAGGCCCAAGTTCTGTGACAAAAGTCATAAGCTATCTACTAGTCTGACAATGTTGATATGATAATGCTGGAAATGAATATAATAATAA
The DNA here is from genome assembly GCA_028023455.1 of Epiperipatus broadwayi. Classification (NCBI taxonomy): domain Eukaryota; kingdom Metazoa; phylum Onychophora; class Udeonychophora; order Euonychophora; family Peripatidae; genus Epiperipatus; species Epiperipatus broadwayi. Next base: position 472,276 of record JAQFVV010012756.1, on the reverse strand, counting down.
AATTACCATCTACTACCCATTTATTATTCAGGCTTGCAATGGATTGCTTTGGAGTTGAGTGATGAGAATTACTCCCAACACCATATGTTAGATGTGAATAGAAGGAGTGATGTAATGTTTATTGATGTTAGATGAAATATTAAATATAAATACATCCTAATCTACCAGACAAAAGAAATTCTATTTTAACTTGTTTATTAATAATAAATCCCACAATGCTTTTTTACTTCAGTGAATATACATATTCACTTTTCAGGTATATATTTTTTTTTTACAAAAGATCTTAGAAAATCTAGGACATCCTAATTAATCTTTTCTAATTTTTCCTCTAATTCTGCTACTAGTTAATTTATAAGTTAAAGAATCATAATTTAAGATATTGTAAACGACTGGCACTTCAAAGATGTAGTTTATAAAAACAATATTGGAAACAATTTAAGCAGTACAATTTTCTCAATTTTTTTGACTTAGTAATTCACTTTTCATACATTAGCATTAAAATATGTATATTGCAACATAATATGTGCAATATAAAAAAAGATATGTTCAGACAAACTCGAGATAATTTTACCTATAGTTAGCTTAATAACATTAAAAAACACAACAATATATTGGAATAATATATGTTTAAGACGTCACACAAAATGAATACTTTTAAAAAAAGTTTTACCGTTATTAAAGCAATATGATAACATAAGCTATCATAGAAATAGACAAATAATAACAGTTTAATTTTTTTAAAAAGCAAAAAAAAAAAAATCATTGTTTAAAAATGAGATGACAATAATTGTATATTAAGTTAGTTTTTGCTAAATGCAAGGCATGGAAATTATTAGAACAAAGTATTAATTTCTTATTTGACAATAATTTCAAGATGCAACTCTACAGAATATTTAACTAAATGGACTATAATTATGTAATAACCAAGTAAACTTATATAAGTATATCCTTACATAGGTATAAGTTCACTCATTTTGCATTTAACATTGTTTATATCTAGGGTTTCATAATTTTCTATGGGCAATCAAAACAACTCTTATCTACAAAGTGACATATTATATAAATTAATTTGATAGAAAATAAAAAAAAATGTTAAATGGAGTGCTGAAATAATTCTAAAAATTTATTTTAACTGCCAAATGAGTCACTTTTTTAAAAGTGTTAAATATAATTAATTATCAACAGGTGCAGTATCATTGTATATCACCAATTTGATTCATTATTAATTAAAGAAAAGACTGATATACTTTAATGTGAATTCATATTTTAATATGTACATTGACAAAAATTAATGTGCTAATACAATTACATTCATTTTTTTTTACATAAATCATTGTAACTTCGGAAATATAATTACTTTTAAATACTTATACAATGTAAAACAAATAATAAAATTTCATTTTTTCTAAAAATTGTATTATAAATATTTTTAAACACAAACAGCATGTGTGAAATAAACAAGTAGCAACATTTAAATAACACAACTTATGTATACATTTTATAATTTTCCTGCACTAAGTTCAGTTACTCTTCCCAATACACTTTCTATCATAGCAAATACTAAAATTGCATTATGTAATATTTGATGATTATGGTTGACATCTTCAAAACAATTATCATTATTAACTAAATGTTGACCTTTATTTTGTTCTTCAAGCTGATGGATTTCTAATTCATAGTGAGCTTTAGACATGTCCACTGCAATTCTGAGTGGTTTTAAAAAATCAGCTTCTATTTCAGGTAAAAGTTCCCAAATTCCTGTAAAGTCATTTTCAGGCTTATCACGAATAAAAAAGTAACGTAAAAAATTCAATGTTCCCAAAATTGAATCTAAATGATTTAATATATCCGTTTCCACACCTTCAGGAAGTTTTAAAATTAATTTCAAAATTCTTTTTAAAGACAAGCCAGTAAAGAGGTATTGAAATTTTGGATTGTCAAGATTATAATGTACATCATTTTTAAAAAAATTAATTAAAATACCCCTAATACCAGAATGATCATGTGTAGAAAGTAAAATATTTATTATCCAATAACGTGCAGGCACGGTAAATTTATTTAAATATCTTAAAAGTAACTTTAAAGCATTCTGTCTAATTTCAATAAGACGAGAAGTAATCATTATATTAATTAACAAATTAGGTATGCAAGAAAACTCTACAAATTCCAAATATTGACGGTCAAACTTAAAATCCTCGATTTTATTCATTAATTTACTAAGTAGTATTATTCCTTTATTTACAATTAATTGTTGAGGTTGTTTAAGCAAAATGCAAGCACACTGAAGATTGCTTTCAAATATATAACAAAAAGAATATACAGCTGGCCAATGATCCAATTCAAGTTCTTCTCCAAAAGATAAATATGAAAAGCATGCAACTGCAAGATCAGATTCTGAACTGGCTTCATAATAATTATCTGTTTTTGTGAAATTTTTTATATTTCTTTTATCATTTAAACGTTCATTGATGAGAGCAAAATTTGAAATAAGATTTCGCATAAATTGCATAATTTTCTCAGAACAGAGTCTTTGAGAACTTTTAGTTTTTCCAATTATCTCTAGATCTAAGTAAACCAAAGGCATATCCAAAAAATTAAATAAAAAATGAACTATAAGATCCCTACTTTCTTGATCTTTCAAATGTACATTTTCACCAATCTGACAGCTTTTATGAGCCAACTCATTGACAAATACTTCAACAAAAAATAATAAAGACAACGTAACATTTCCAATTCTTTGAACATTAGGATCTAAATCATATAATAATTTTTCTTTTCCCTCTAGATACTGTTCTTGAGGAATTGGAAGAGATTTCACTTGATTATAAAGCGTAGAAAATGTTAGTTCTAATGATTTTAAGCGCTTATTAGGTAACTGCAACAATACAATTTGTAATGGTTTAAGTAAGGTTTTAAATTTTGTATCATCATTAAGTAAATCAATTTGTTCTAAAATAATAATGAGAAGCTCCTTAGGATTTGCTTCTTTACATATATGACAAATAGCCTTTTCGCAGTCACTTATGCAATCTGGTTTCAAAGTTAATCGCTTATCAGTAAGATATGTACTTAACTGTGGTATTAAATCCCAAATTGCTTCATTTACTACATCATGATTGTTCACATCTAGGATTTCTTTCAATGCCTCTTTACTTCTGTCTTCTTTTAGTAAGTCCTCAAGTTTCAAAAGAAACAGCTTAACTGACTGGCTCATGCTAAACCATTAATTCTGGAATTTAATGTAAATATATTTAAGATATTACTTTTCAAAATATTTTTCATAAAATGAATAATTATAAAATTAATCAAAATAATAATAAATAAAATGAAATAAAGATGATAAAAAGTATTAAAAAAAAATTATTATGTATGTGTAGATAATGTACACAAATCTACAAAAGATTATGTATACAGATGCAAATATCAAAACAAACATACTAAATATATATTTAAATCAATTAATAATGAAGAATTTTCTATTGACAATTGCAACTATTATCATGCAGATAAGCTAATAATATGAAGATAGGATATTTAGAGAGATTTTTAATTCATTGATAAAATTAAAAATACATGCAGACTATTTGCTAGCATTATGATAGTTTACAACATGTATATATATTTTAATGAAATCTGAGATTGTGAAATAAATACTTCAAAATGAATTGCAAAATTCATAACCACGAAGATGACATTAACCTGCTTTATAAACTAAGATATTAGTCATATTAATTCTACACATTTAATTATAATCTAAAAGTACAAAAATACGAGACTTAAGACAAGTTCAATTATAACTATATTTTATTTTTGACACTTTCTTCAAATTAAATAAAGGAAATATCAAAAATTATTGTATAAAATAATTTGTATATAGTTTTAAATTTTGTATGATTATTATAAATTTGTTCTACAATAATTTAAAATTCTTTACATTATAGGCTATATAGTTTTTTCACAATCTTTCAATTCAATGTAAATTCAATATTAATTCCATACTAATAAATCTCAAATTACTTCATTGCATTATATTAAAAAAAAAAATTCTGAAGAAAAACTTTGGTTAAATATTAAAATAAGAATTATATTACGTTATCTATGTTAGATAAAACTCTGTGGCAAGACCAGACTTAGAATTTAAATCAGGGCTTAGTGAAATTTGAAAATTTCTTTTCAGGTTACATACAAAAGATTTTTCTTTCAGATATAGGCAACCTAACTAATCATCTAGCTATTAGTAAGTAAATGTATAACTAGCTATTGCTATTTAGAGAGAAAAATTCCTAGTTAATCTAAATCAGTCAATGCCCAGGCTATAAAAACATAAAACAGTATTGTAATATGATACAGATTTAATTATTATCTAAATGGAAATATCACAATTTCAATTGATATATCACTTAAAAAGATAGAAATTTAATTAACCAAATTACTCACTATATAATTTAATAAAAATTGAATTCCATAATTATACTCTAAAATTTTTTGAATATTAACGTAAATGCTTCTTGTATAAAGACACATTTCAAAATACTTATTAATTAAATCGTTAAATACATTTTCACTATAAAGCATTTTTTTTCAAAAGGCCAATGTTAGAATAACAATCTGTTAGACTGATATAATGTACTGCAGAAAACAACTTAAATTTATTGCCAAATGCAGACCACACTTAATGGAACATTATTGGATTGTTATCATTGAGTCAGTGCTATTAATAAAGCATGATTGTGCTATTTTTTTTATTTTCTATTATACTGTTTACTGCAAATATTAATATCAGAGAAAAGTAACACAAGTATCTTTATGTTAGAGCCAAAATGGATCCTATCCCTATCATTCATGTTCTTGGACCATAAAATAACATAATGGTCACATTCTTGACTTCAGTAATGAAAAAAATAGTTTGCAGTAAACAAAAAATAGAAGCATGGTTTATTAATAAAACAAAATAAATTATGAACTGAAAATTCAAGTGTTTAATCAAGCATAATTTGGAGTTTGAGGAATTGAAATTATTCTTTGCAGTTTTGCAAAATGATCTCTGCACTGAAAATACATTTAAAAATTTAATTAGTAAGTATTTAAAAGTTTTATGCATTACAAAAAGCATTTATATTAATGCAGAAAATTATTACACAATTAATTAGCTAATGCTAATGCTCTAAACTGTTTAGCAGTGGCAAAATCAGAAACGAAGGTTGAGGATCAATTCTCAGGAATTAATATAATTTAAAAAAAAAAAAAAACTGCTCAGATTATCCGACTGAAATTGTTAAATGTTCAAACTGCTCCTAAGTTGCTCAGATGTCACATCCTCCCGAAAAATTTACCATATAATTATTTATATAGCAAATATTAATTTATAGAACTACAGCTGAATTTGTTGTATTTATTGTTTGGACTATTTCCATCATCTAATATGAGTATTGAATATCTTTAGAAAAAAATAACTTTATTTAAATATTCCAAATACCCTCAACTGTTAGTAATCGTACATCAAACAGGTTAGTATATGCACAATGTCCCCTATTCTTCAGGTGTTACTGGCCTGACCAGTGATAGTACTAATATGGGAATCGAACCTGAACCCTTAGATTCTGGAGTATTAAATTTTAAGGTAATGCTCTAACCAACTAAACTACGTGTCATCTTAAAATTCAATAGTCAAGAATCTAAGGGTCCAGGTTCGATTCCCATGCTAGACTGTCACTGGTCAGGCCAACAACACTTGAAGAAGAGGGGAGAATAATACCTTTCGAAATGTTGTGCATATACTAACCTGTTTAATGTGCTATTATTAACAGTTGAATGTATTTGGAATATTTAAATATAGTTAATTTTTTCTAAAGATATTTAATACTTATATTAGATGATGGAAATAGTCCAAACAATAAATACAATTAAAACACCATTATCACAAATCTTCAGGAAATCACAAAGCTGATTTTAACTGTATTAAATTTTATAATTTGTTATATAAGTCTCATGAATATATTATTATGTACCACTAATTATTTTTAAAAAATGGACACATTATGCACGCACACGTTCCCTAATTTTTTTCATATGAAGTATCATAAATCTTCAAAAATTATCTACAAAAAGGTATTAGCTAAAATTAATGTATTTGTTATTTTAATTTTAGACCAGTTGATGCTGATTGTATGTACATTTTTATAACATTTCATTATGGTAAAGACACTGAAATCAAAGATGAACAAATGGGAAAAAAATATTTAAAACTGAATACAAAAATAATAATACTAAGGAATTAGAATGCTGTAGTCATAGAAGAAATGATTGCAAATAATTGGTTTAAGATTAAGAAATGATACTAAAAGGAAAAAGTTGCAATGTTTTTTGCATGAAAAACATAATGAATATATGATTTACATATGAAAAATTCCAGATGATAATAAGATCGAAATAAATTAAAAAACAGTATGAGTGCACATACTGAGACCAAGAAGATATAGACCCAATTTAACAAGAACAGAACTAAAAGTAAGTAAGTTCTAATTCGTAAACTAAAGGGAAACATAGGAGGAATTTTCAAATTTATTGGATAGGAAAATGAGTGTAAATAATACAAAAATAAGTTGTAATTCAAAATAAAAAGAATACTTGGAAAAATCTAAATAAAGTTGGAGCACAAACAATAGAATATATGAAAGTAAAAATATAATTCTTGGGATAACAATGATGAATAATAAAATGGAAAAGAGAAGTTGGAAATTTATAAATTCTGGAGAAAGTTTGAAAATGAATTATACAATAAATAATTAACTATGGTTAGAAAATGAATTATTTTATTTCATTACAAAAGTGATTACAGAAATATAATAACAATAAAGCAAATAACGATAAATTATGGAGAAAAGACAATGTAATAAAAGCAAAGAATATATGATGTGTATAAAAAACAGGAATAATGATCTATATGCATTAATATAAAAAGTGAGGTAAATAATGATGAAGAAGATTGAATAATAGAATATGAATTTTATAACTGCGATTCAAGTAAAATATATTGAATGAAAATTCTTGCTAATTATTGAAAGTTTGTGAGGGAGGAGTTGAAGAAATTATTTAATATTTCTAATGCAATTTATGACTTAGAAAAAATGACCACTACTTTTAAGTTCAAAAGATCATTATTGATGTTATTAAAAAATATATGTTAGAAATATTTGTAACAAAACAACAGATAAAGAAACATGACTGCAACAGAAATAATGAAAACTCTTCTGAAATAAATAAAAAATGAAATATTATTTCATTGACGTTAGGATTTTATTTGTTATTGTAGAAAAAGAAAGGAATAGAATAAGAGGAGACATGATTAAAAAATTATATATAAATAAAAATATATAAGATTTAAGAAAACCATAGATAGATTATAGGAAGGGTTTAAGACAATGACATTGCCTACTTTGTTTTCATCTTTATTAAACAACATAATAATCATTGTTTGGTAGAGATTCAACATTCCACATTTGTTAATGACATGGCAACAGTTGTAAATTAATTAAAAATCATTGTTGAAAATGTGGGATAAAAATTAAAACATCCAAGTCTAAAGCAACGATTATAGGTGGAATCAATCATAACTGGATTGATAATGTATAAATTCGAAGATAGTTATTAAGAAATTTGAAAATGAATTAAGATATTTATCCAGTTAAACAACAACAAAAAATGATATTAAGAATAGAAGTATAGACTGAAAAAACTGGAGATGGCCTCATTATAAAGAACCTATCTTTTGGTAGATAATCAATGACTATGTTAAATGAAAATGACAAAAAGTTGTGACTTAGTACTGATTGCCCCCCCTCCCCAGATATTTACTAAGTTGTTTGCCTAATGATGTACCTAGTGGTGACAAAAATATCAGAGTAAGATTTGCAAAGGCTCAACAGGTTTATAATACGGTAGATCATTCTGTTATACTTAAAATTTTGATAGATTCATTAAATGTACTATTTATAGTATGGTTTTATAAAGAAGCCGAGACGATGGCGATTAAAAAATGGAATGTGAGAAGTTTACTTTTAAGTTGTGCATTGACAGTGCAATAAAAACTTAATTGGAATATATAGGATTTGTAATATGAAATATTTTTATTGAGAAAATATCAAAAAAAAAAAAAATGTTGAAATTATCTGATAAGAGCGATGGAAGGATGATTAATTATTAGACTTGATTATCGCTGACATTAGTTTGCCATTACTCTTGATACTTTTTCGCTGATATCTAGCCCACTTTTTATTCTACAAATAAAATAAGCTTCTTTAGGCCTACTTATTAAATTCTATTTATTAAAGATTTCTATTGCATATTCACACGTTTTCGGCAGATTCAAGAGCAAAAAGCTCTAGATACGAGTTCCCAGTTGATAGTAAAAATAAATTTTGTTGGTCAATTTGTCGTTTTGATATTCTAATTTCATTTGGCTTTTCAAATAATTGAGCCACAAAAGCACTTTATTACTCAATTCATAATACATATCTTTCTAGTAGACGCAAAGTTACAAAAATTATAAACAATTTTTATTCAAATATGTACTTTAATTCAAAAGCATAATTTTTAAAGGCGAAATTCAATAAAGATTTAATAATTAAATTAATTTTAAAATTTTTATTAAGACTCGGTGAACTTTTTTCTATTTAAAAAAAAAAAAACAAACTACAATAATGTATATTTATTATTGTAATAAAAATTTCGTAGCCAATATTAAAATAATTTTAAAACAGAAGTTTTTCAAATGTAAGCAGTTACAAAATGTTTTAAATTAAATTAAAAAAATTAATTATATACCCGCATGAATAAGACTATTTTTGAAGCACCTCAAACACTGATTAAAGCAGGCTGCCATGATAGTTCAGCATCAAGTATCCGTTTTACTTTTAAACCAATCAGCATTAAATGATATTTAATAGATTAGCATATACGAAAAAACTAAACATCTGTTAGTGATTTACTTAATAAAAATAATAATAGATTTAAATAGAAAATAACTTATTTTATAATATTAAAAAAATACGTTATTAAAATATTATTTAGCAATAAATATTTACTGTTAAAATATTTTTTGTTGTTGATTGTCATTCAAGCTCCCCGCTTTTTCTCTTCCCGCAGAGTCATGAGCGAATATTGAAAATGGCGAGAAATGACACTCCCAGAATGTTTCCGCATTACGATTAATAAAATTTTGCATTCAGAGGATTATAAGAAATTTTAAATGAAGTGCCCAAAATTTTTAGAAATATTTTCGGTGAAGTGAAATAAAAATGTCGTCCAAAAGTAACATTCCAAAGGATATTAAAGGTAAGTCAATTCCAATGCATGGCTGAATGTTTTCCAACAGCGACGGCCGCTATCTAATCTAGTTAAGATTTGTTGCATGCGGTTTTTCGTTTGTTTGATTTATGCATTCTTTATCCTTATTAGAATCAATTAATTATATATTTTTTTATTGCAGTTATTGAAATAAATTTATAAAAGCAATTATATTTAAGTATCTTAATTAAAGCGATAGTTATATACGTATCTATTCTAATTTGTTTATTATTATTATTTTTTTTTGTTGTAGAGAGTGTCCGTGATACTCTGGGAAAGAGTATTAAATTAGGATTACTTCTTTTAGTACGAATGGAAACGAAAGCTGATAAAATGGAAAATAAGATTCTGGTATGTTTGAGTAATGCCAAATTTTAAAATTGTTTCGAATCCATGTTTTATTTTTAATCATTTACTGATAAACAACAAATAATTCATGTTTCGAAGTATGATTATGTTAATGTATTAACAAATTGAACTCTGTTAATTTTTTAGAACAAAAAAATAGAGAGAAAGTCGGAGTCGGCGAATGTTTCTGAATTTAAAACAAAGTTTACATTAGACTAGTTTCTCATATTCGCAATCCGATAGTGAAATTGATTTCTTCGACCTCTTTGGATTCTCGTTTTATACGAGTTTGCCTAATATTGGTCGTTCTAGTAAATTGTATGTTTTATAATTAAAATTTGAAATATAAATATTTATCCCAAAATAATACTGTATTATCAAAATACATTTTTTCTTTTTTCTTTTATAAAAGAAGAAAAAATTTTAAAGGCAAGCTAGGATCATTATGTATTGGTTTAGAATTATATGAATTCTTTTTCTTTTACTTATTTTCTGTATTTATATTCTGTGCATATATGTCATCAACAAACTTGTATTATCATTGCAAGTTCAAGTCTATCCAAAGAACCCCCCCCCCTTTTTTTTTTTGATATACTGATCGTCGGTCATTCACTAATAATGTTGAAAATATTTATATATATGAACAGAAGCTTGTAAAAGTATACATTAATGTATAATAGTACATTGATTAAACAGAAATGAAATGGTAAAATATTAGAGATTAATTAAAGAATATTGTTTAAAAAAAAGATTAATTAAATTTAATTTTGATCCTTATATGTTCTTTTGTAGTGTTTCTTGCCCCATGCATTATGAATACATATGTATGTATATAGCTAATCAAATTAATTCACAACACTTCTAAATTGCATTTCATAATCTTGTAAGTTATTAAATCAGTGAAAAAGATATCAAACTAATTTCTTATATTATATACACATATTTCATGAACAAACCATTCTTCAGGTGAGGTAGGGATTTAAACACTTGAATCTTCTCATCAAAAATCTTATAGAATGACTTTCTACATAAATCCCTGTACGTGATTGCATACTAGTTGGTTTTAAAATTTGTATAATTTATAAGAATACGGAGTAAAATTTAGGACCTCAGCAAATTAATTTGTTGATTGCATACTTGTTTGCAATATAATGCTTAATCTTTATATGTACTTATACAATATGAATTTACTTTACAAGCAGTCCTCTGCCTGCACAATTTTTCATATTTTAATAAATATATAAATGATTAATCAGCCATTATTATGTCATATTATTACATTTCTTTTAACTTGTAATGGACTTTAATATTTATTATTTAGATTAAATATATTCTTTTTTTTTAATCAACATGTACTTGATTATAATTTATTTGACTTTTGATTTCTTTCCCTTTCTTGAAAGATCTCATATGTTTTTTAAATCTCAACTTATCCTTTTCAATTTACAAATACTGGATTTTTTTTTTTTCAATATCTGTAAACAGATTTGTGATGACATATTTTACTTGCATTTATATATTGGACTATTTTCATCATCTAACATTAAGTATTGAATGTCTTTAAAAAAATTCACTTTATTTAAATTTTCCATTTACATTCAACTGTTAGTAATAGCATGCAGGTTAGTGTTTGCATAATTTTTTAAAATTCAATATTCAAGAACCTAAGGATCCAGGTCCGATTTCCTTGCTAGTACTATTACTGGTCAGGCCAGCAACATCTGAATAAGAGAAGAGAATAATACCTCTTGAAACATTGTGCTATTACTGACAGTTGAATGTAATTGGAAGATTTAAATAAAGTTAAATATTTTTAAAGACATTCAATACTTAATATTAGATGATGGAAATAATCCAACATATAAATACAATCTGTAAACATATTTCTAATATAGAATGATAAGAAGTGGTTTAAAATATATATATAAGTTAAGTTCTCTCATGAAGGGAGGTTAGCATAATTAGGCAACAAAGTACTATGATAAAGGTGTTATTTGCCTTTGCATGCTATTTTTTTTAATAATGCTCTAGCATCTCAACTTTAAAGATGTTAGAATTTTAATAAACTCCATATCATTAAAATGTTGAAGTAGAAATATGTATAAGAGAAATGTTTATTAATAAATGAAATATAACTTGTATTATTAAAATATTTATTTGAAAAAATTAAAATACTGTTTTCTAAACTTTTTAATTCTATAAAGCAAATAACCAAAATAAAGTATCACATGATTTAATACTTCTTATTGATGAAGACTATTAGATGAATTTAGTCTAGGCAATTTAGGTTGGGCACTATTATCTAATGCCCTTTGTAGTAAATGGCTCTGATATGTCATTATTGAACATTCTGCAGATCTATTTTAAAATTTCATAGAAATTATTCAGGCATGAAAAATTGATTTATTTTATTTAGTATTTGAAGAATGAAAAGAAATCATCTTGGATATCATAAAATATTAAAAATGAATTGTTTTTCAATAAAATGAAATATTCAATGAATTTTTACTGATGTGTAAATTTTTAGCAAAAATTCATTAAAATAAAAAGATTATACATATTCACAGTTTATATAATGAATCCTTTTGAAATCATTAAAAAATAATTGATTTAAATGATTTTTAAAACTTTTTTTTTTTTAATAAATTATTTCTATTTTAAAACTGTTAATTGTTATAATAATTGTTCGCACTACATTTGTAATTAATTTCAAAAGGATTTAATGATAATAGATTTTTAAGAAGTGATTTGGAATGTGTGTATGTTAAGGTCAATAATAAATAGCAGTCTTTCTGGAAACAATTTTGTCTTCTACTGCAATAGATTAAAAGATGCATAATTATCTAAAATCACTTTTAGGTGAATATAGTTTAATTGAATTTTCTAAGTTGAAGTTAATTACAAGATATGTAAGTATATGATTATTGCCATGATAGATTTTGTGAAAAACAAAAAAGTTATTGATCTAATTTCAAGAAATATACTAGCAAATAGCAAGGAATACTATAAAAGGGAATTAAAGATTCAAAATATATTGCAAGATACAAAATTAATTCAACAAGAAGAAAAAAAAAGTCATTTTCTAAAAACAACAGATGATTTCTCTATAGTCTACTTAAAGTTTATAAGGACCATAGCTCATTAATATCTATCATTAGTTCTAGAAATTCATCATATCAAAATTTGTTAGAATTCCTTCTTAAGTTTTGATTCTTTAGTTTATAATATACAATCTTTTGTCAGAAATTCTAAGCATTTTGTGAAATTGAACAAGAACCTGAAAATAAAAAGAAGTGATATCATATTAAGCCTTGACAGGGAAAGTTTATTCACAGATGTACCAAGGTGATGAAGCACTGTTTATTATAAGAAAAAGATTAAATGAGGATAATAGCATACAAACTAGAACAGTTGTTTTTATTAGTAATATAATGGAACTCTTAAAATTATGCATAATAATGTACTATCAATACAATACAGAATTTTTCCAACAAAATTGAAGTATGACTTCATTACTGTCATCCATGATTCGTGATGTTTACATGAAAGAGTTTGAAACTACAACCATAAATAGTGGTACATCCTAATAATCTGGCTTTGGTTTGTCTATATAATATATTCATTATCTTGTGAAGCACTATTACACACATTGTGGACAGAAATCAACATCATACCTTCTTCATGGCATTCTTAGATGTTCTTGTAATAAGATTAACTCATGGCAAATTCAAACTACTATTTACCAGGAAAATATTTAGCATTATTCAGTTATGACAGAATTACAAAATATTAAATTATGTTATCAATATGAAATAGACGAGAAAAAAAGTGTTCAAAAAGAAGTGACTAGAAATGAATCTGAAATCATGTATCAGATCAGCTTTGAAAAGCTGTATGTTCCCTTAAGGAATCCTAACATCTGCAAAATCTAAATTTGAAATGCTGAAAATCAAGAAGTTCATGTGGAAAAGCATATATCAGTGAAATTACCACCTCATTAAAAATGATCAAAAGAATCTGAGAAGTTATTTGAGAAAGCTTAGATGTGTCTATTTAATTGGGAAACACAAGATTTTGGGCGGAGAGGTAAAATTAAAAAAAAAGAAAATGTAAAGAAGTGGCTTACATTATAGTGGTAACTTAGTTTGGTAATCTAAAACATTTGAAAGCCATTAGTTTTGCTCTTAAAAAAATGGAGAAATCAAGCAGGCCTGCGGTAAGTATTTAAAAATTCTAATAACTGCTATTTTTGGCAGAATAGCCTAGTTGGTTAGAGTGTTATCTTAAATTAATTATTTATGAATATAAAGATTACCTAATAGTTACTGATTCAATTCTCATGTTAAGACTGCTACAGGTCAGTCTATCAACTCCCGAAAATGTGAGGAGAATAATAAAGCTTTGTGTTCTACACTAATCTGTGTTATTATTAACAGTTGAATATATTGGGAAAATTATAATAAAGTTATAAAGTTTGAATTTTTCTAAAAACATTTAACAATTTAACTCAGTGATGGAAATTGTCCTACACATAACTACATGTAAAATGCCATTTTTATAAACTTTCAGTCAAACTTATTAATATTTTTAAAAATAATGACATAACAGGAATTATATCGTCATAAATTCAATCTCTTTTTTTAAAAATATTTCATATCCTGTTCCAGCTTATGATTCATAGATTAATTTTCATTCATTATTTTAAAGTGATTTTTAAAAAATGCCTAAATCAGTGTTTGTCTATTTATCAAATTACAAAAATTGGTATTCTATATTTTAAAATGATTTTATAAATGTTTTGAGCTGAATATCTTTTATTTTTTATAACTATAATGTGGTAATATTAGTGCCTAAGGTACAGATGGTAGAGATACAGCATAAATTATATGATTTGTTTATATTTTGTTTCATTTTAATTTTAAAAAAAGGGAATGAAATATATGTGAGCATATGTAAATATTTTTTTTTATGAGATCTTAAATTAAGATCAATAATATTAATACTGATATAATAAGAATATTACATTTTTACTCATGCTGGACAAGTTTATAAATATATGTAAATATTCATTATTAGATAATCTCTAATCTAATGAATGACTAATAAAAATTATTAATATATACCTACATAGACCTTTCAACAAAATGAAATCAGCAAATCATTCTGGATTAAATGAATATGCTGCAATAGATTTAAAGTTAACAATGTTTAAGAAAATTGTTAACTGTTTTGCTGGCCCATTATTTTTAGAGAGTTGACTCACCAATTGAAGTTGTTTATGAAAACTCATTAGAAATCTCATCTACAGTTGAATATGTTTAGAAAATGATATTCATATGCTTATATAGAGGGAATTGGTTCATGGATGGTGTTTATAATGTGCTATTGTATTGGATAGCAACCTGTGTAAGAATAATAAGTGGCAGAGCAGTATGCTTGGTTGAGATAATTAAAAAAATTAGCTATTATTGTCCAATTTAATTGATTTTCTGATGATAAATTCTACTGATTACATATTATATGTTAATTTTTACAAAACAGAATGATTGCTGATGTTGTCAAGTCTAGCACAATTAAAAATGTATTCATTATCTTAAACATTGAACATAAAGCAGAGATGTGAATGATGAAAAAAAGATTCTAGTTTTAAATAGTTCATTTTACAAAATGTTCTTTTCAAATGCAATTATATAATTATCCATGTATTTTAGATAATTGAATTACAAAAAATGAAAAAAATTAGCAAAGATTTTATAAGGAATTTAGTCAAACATAATAGGGTACCTGTTTGGAGACTGTACTGCCGCTATCAGATGGCACTGCCACACCATCAACAACCGGTTTGAAAATGGCAAGTGATAATTTTTTTTACAAAAATGCTGAAAATAGACAAATAAAAATGCCTAAGGCAAAATATGTACAGCAAATACATCGAAAACTACAAATTATAAAAAAAATAAATTCAAATAATAAAACAAAAAAAAACATGAAAATTCGATCGAGAGATATACCCTCCCCCCCTAAAATCAAAATTTCTTCACTTACGAATTTTTACAAGAAAATAATATATATATGCAATAAAATAAAAAATGATCAAATGGTTTATTTCTCAGAGTTCATAAGAAGTTTAAGCATTGGAAGTTACAAAGGTTTGCTGAGACTCATGGATCCTAGTCTCTAGTATCTGCCACTTTACCAGTACATCAAACCACACAGAGAAATCATCTGCCTGTGTTTAAAAAAGAATAAAGTTAAAAATTAATAAAAGAATTTTAATTTTTTTTTAAAACTTCATTGTTCTATCACTGGGGACTGTGATTATAAAGCATCACACCCATATAGCTCACATTTTTTTTAGTTAATACTATTTATCTTTTTTTCATTTCATTAATAAATTTCACATCAACTAGAATGACAAAGGATATAAAAATACTGAAGTAAGTTTTATGTAGTTATTTTTTTGAGAGAATGTTTTGATGAATATATATATTTAAAGAGTTATTTAAAAAAGAGAAAAGATGATAAAATCAATTCTATAATTTTACAATACATCTTTCTTTTTAAAGTAAAAAGAAGAGGTAAGTTGCTCAACCTTTAACTATTTTAATTATTTATTTAAAAAAAATGTATATCCTTTATTGTATTAACATAATTTTATACATAAAAAAAACTTGTTTTTTTAATTACTTGAGGTTAAAATTTCTATTGTCAATTTTAAATAGAAACTAACAGATCTTATGTTAAATATTCCTTCATATTTGAACATTTTATTTTCACAATTAAACTTTTTTATATATTATATAACTAATTTTTACATTATAAGTTACAAATGTAAGCTTTAAAGTGATAGCAATTTTAAAAAAGTATGTTTATTTTTATTTTTTAAATATCAAAAAAAATATCTAAATGTTCTTACTTATAATAATAGAGCACAGTACCATTGGATGTAATTTACCTTATTCAAAAAGTTAGAAGAATGAGATATTAAATATTTGAATTTTATGTTATTAAAATGAAGATATATTTAGAATTAGTTACCATCAAAGAAAGAAATAAAAAATCTTAAAGTTAATAAATTATTTTATTAAAGTTTTAAAGAGTATTTTATTTACTGTTTGACAAAGGCAATTTCTTTTTACCCCTTAGAAATTGCTCCTGATTGTCATAATAAAATTTTTAAGAGATATTTTTTTAAAAATAAAGTATTTCAAATACACTCTTCTATTAATGACATAGTTTTTGGTTTAAAAATAAATCACTTATAAAAAGATTGCATCAAAACCATTAATTTGTAAATGAATTACCAAAAATTACATTTTTTTTTACAAGTGTACAATATTCAGTAATTTACTCTCAGCCATTCAGAAATTCTCATTTTTATTGTCTTCTAAGCTACCTTCCTTATAGCTTTAATATTAATAAAGTACTAACAATCATATAAAAAAGTCCATTTAATGCCAACATCTTCAGATTTAAAAAAAATTAATATTAAAATTGCAACAGTAGAGAAAAGGGAAGCTGCAAATTGTAATATAAGATTATAAATATGCTTAAAACAAAGTAGAAAAGATAGTGATCACAGCTTCATCATAACCTCTAAAAAAGTCAAAATCTGCTAGAAACACTGCAATGATCACGGATTCAGTTAAAAAAGATACTATATTAATTTTATTAATTAAAAATTGCTAATTATAATTTTTTTTTGTTAATTATTTTTGTTGATATCTTCATGTGTATAATTTTTAATGAAATTCATATATTGAAAGCACCTGTGCTATATATATATGTTAAACTTATGATTTATTATCTGCATCGAGGTTGACCAAATGTTCAGTTTATGGGAGCTCTGATA